>CM060964.1:12162910-12362910 GCA_030765045.1 Tenodera sinensis | reverse complement strand
TCGTCACTGATCCGGAAGAGCGTGTAGCTAGTCAATGGTATGCACAAGAGCAAGTTTTGATAGATGGGCACTGTCACTCTTATGAAGGAGACATGTATCTTCCATCATCTTTCCAGTAATGTTTAGACATTAGATTACTTTAATAGCTGCGAATTGTCCAAGTTTAGGAAAAGTACATACTGGCAATGTTAAACATAAGGAAAGCTTCAATAGATGATCATTATTCAAGTTCACGATGACCCTGAAATTTATGTAATACATCTACCACCATTTTATTAGCAGTATTAAACATAACGAGAGACTGGGGAAATGTATATTGTTCTAGTTCTCGAAAATTCTGCAACTTGCGTAACGCATCGACCACTGGTAATATTGAGTTTCAACAGTTTCAGGAAGGCTCTGCACTTTGTATAATCATCGACTATCATGTTATTGGCAATGTTAAACAAGAAAAGCTTCAACATATGAGCATGATCTAAGTTCAGGAAGGTCCTACAATTTCGATGATCATTTTCTGGCAATGTTAAACATAAGGAAGGTCAGGAAGGACCATCAGTTTACGGGAAATGTTAAACATAAGGACAGTTTCAATAGATGACTATTATTACAGTTGAGGAAGACCCTGCAGCTAGTATAATGGACCTCCCATCTGCCTACAAATCCCAAAACTTCCCACAGAGAGAAGGAGATTTAACTCGAAGCAACTTGAGACATACGGGGGCTTTAGGCCAGGATTTTAGTTAGCCACAAATGTTCTTTCGCCGAAGCCGTGTGTAGACAGAGATGAGAGGATTTCGTGTTACGCTCTAAAGACCATCATATCTTAATGGTTGTAGCGTCATTGTGTTAAATTGCTCTGCTTTGGCATTGTAGAATGCGGCTGTTAGCAGCTACAGGGGGTTTACTATATTAGCCCAAATGTTTACAAATATCGAATCTTTTACTGACATCCGAATTCCTTTTACTTTCTGATATTAACGTTTTATGCCAACGCCTGCTCTTTTATTTCTCACATATGGGCACGGTCCTTTAACTTATATCCGAGTGCAATACAAACGTAAGTATACCTACCCATTCTCCACCAGTGCTTTGTTATTGCAGCAATGATGCAATTTTATCACGAAGCCAAATCAGCAACTTTACTATTATAGACGTATCCTCTATCACAAGTACTGCATTTTATGCAATTACGTAACATCCTACCTGACAAACATCCATTGTGAGAAACTTGTAGAAATATCTCTATTATTCGGAAGTCTCAATTCTCTATGTGCACCCATGAAGAGCTAAACATGTATACAGAAGTAATTCAATAAATATAGTGAAAAATGAAATAACGCATTGGACGGGATCGACTGTTTTTGGCATTTTAAAAGGGAAATTTAACATTTAGTACAATTAAACGCTTTTGTTTTATTAAATTCATTGATTAGGCGAACAAACATTCTTCATAGCCTATGCGACCTGTAACTCTAACATGAAACGGAAATTAAAAAGTTATTAGTTGTGTGTCAACAACGTTTGTAACGTGATATTCTCTGAAAACAGCAAAAGTTTTAACAGAATTTAATAATGCAAATTACAAAGAACTTTAACAAAAATGCATATTATTAGAATAGGACTTAAAAGAATAAATATCCGTCCATATGTATTCCTGGATATTTGTCGAGAAAATAGTTTAAATCATAGAAATTTAATGTTGATTTCTATACATTACTGGGCTTCCAACAGAGGTGTTAGACTAAATGCTCCTGGCCCACAAGTGTACGACAAATTTGAGGTAATATCCTGAAAGGATGGACAAGCTGTCTGTGAAGGAGTGTTATTAAAATAATAATGCACAGTTCACCGCAAGCAATTAGCGCAAAGCACACATGAGGAAACGCACGTACCTAATGGCAGAAACCCATCTTGATTATAACATACATAATGTAGACATAGCCTGCAACTGTGTGTTCTTCTGAATAAACTCCTTCTCTCGCTCAAGTGGCTTTCCAAACTATCGCTTAATGGATATATATTTATTAAACAGTGCTTCATTATGTGCAACAAGTCGTCGGAGCCGACATTATGGATTCAGACGTCCATTCTAAAGCAACACAAATGGTTGTACCTTTCGGGCGTGTCAATTAGAAGCTACCTGCTCTGGAATAATAAAGCCAGTGAAGGAGGTGGTTTTGGTGCATTACCAGAGAACAATGTATTACATTCCTACACAAACCTTGTTGCGATTTTATTAGCCGGCTGTATGGAAGGGAACGAGGCTTTCTAATGAAAATCAACTCCGTTTTAGATGAATTGCGCAGCGTAATTAATATATACTCAAATTTCTTGCAAACGATAGCAAGAGTTCCACTTAGAGTAACTGGCGCATAAAAAACTGTACCTCCCCCCCTCTCTCCGTTTTTACTCTGAATGGAAACAATTTTCGCCTCGAGCTACTGCTTCTGTTTGCAGACAAGATAGGGCATTGTGCGTGGTAACCGAGAACACTGCAACCTGTTTATTATTAATTGCGGAATTCTCTTCCTTTTCTGGTCATCAGTCACGCGTCCTAGACCACTAAAAGGACTATTTGTCCAACCAACCTTTATGTCCAAAATTGTTACCTATTGTGCAATTTGTGTTACCCCAGCGCTTACACGGGTTCTCAAACACGAAACACTGGCTCTTCCAACAAACGCTCAAAATTATGTCTGGCTTGTGATGTTTCTATCAAATCATTCACATGTTTTATCAAATAGAAAAGTCATTTTTGTTTCTGCTACGACCGTGAATTTCATCTTCAACAACTTACGTGTTACAAAATATGATACTACTATAGAGGTTCTTTAGAACAGTGTCATCAACTGTTAAGTTTTACAGAACATTAGAAGTTAGTAGATCGGACATGATGATGCCTGGAGGAATTTGAGGAATGAGAAACGCTGAGAAAAGGCATTCGCAGAAAAACAAATTCTAAAATTGGCAGGTGTACCACAATATTAATCTCAGGAGTACTTAAAATACCACACAGGGTTTTAAACTTTGGCGATATGAGTAGATCAAGGGACCAAATCAAAGTATAAAGGTAATAAATAATATAAAGCAAAACGTACACTTTTGCACTTTTTCCAAATTGTAAGCCAACTCCTCAGGTGCACTGCAACCTGCGCCTATCGCGTATTACCATTCTGGAAGACCTACTAGTCTGTCATGTGATGCAACTTAAGTAGTCCATAGCTTTAATCTTTTAGACAGCGCGTGTCCCTACTAAAATGTGAAAAAGGACAAGAAAGGGCGTTTTTAAAATGTGCAACATTGCTTGTTTCTTTTCATGTAATTGTCTGCACGTCTCCCCTTGCTTTGAACAGTTACACAAGTGAAGCATCGTTGCTCATTACCGCTTTTCTCTCAGTGGAACAACGGCTTATGTACGCATCATTACCAAGCATAGTTTACAAGTGACCATTATTCCTTTGTGCATGTTTTCCTGCTAACAGAAGGAGATGTTGCAGTAATTTAACACTTTGTGACATAATCCTAGTATGGCTGTTTGTGATTCTTCGGTCTATCAGCACTCTGTGCACAATTCGTTTAGGTTTCTTTCTTTCGTAACCTGACTATTCCACTCCTACGGGACTTCCTTGAAAACAACCAATCATGTGCATAACAATTTCAAATTTCAACCAATTCAATCATTCGCGAAAAATGTATCACATTTCATGATCACCTCCGATGTTTTCTTATGTTATGATCAGGTTAGAGAAACAACTGACGTAAGTTGACGGAACAGAGACGCTATTCAAATGTCAAAAATGGCCGACTCTGGCTTCGGTGAACCATTGTGTACTAAAATACTTGAAATAATTTGAAGAGGGAAACTTCAGAACACAGAATGCAACAGAAAATATGTTTAGAATCATTATGACAAATGTTTTATTTGAAATTATAAATTAACAGCAGATACTCAAACTTCTGACATTGCCTACATCTTAAAACATTGTCGCATCAATATGAGAATTTTGTAGGCCGTGTCAATGGACGCCGATTTATGTATATGCTTCATGTTTCTTTTAAAAGGTTAGTATGTACAATATAGCTTTCAAATAACATTTCTTGGGCTATAACATCCTTTAAGGTGAGAAGGTACTTCACTTGGGGGTCAAAATTCACTTTTTGTACTTTTACATTTTATTGTAATTTGATCCCTCTACATTACGAGTATATAGTTAAAAGGTTCATTGGAGCAATATTTTATCCCAAATTTGCTTATTATATTAGTGGGTGTTAAGTTGTTGCCACGCCCCTTTTCGTGAACTTTCAGAAAACCGATCATAACTTCTTAAATACTGAACAGGTATTTCTGAACCAAACCTTGTTTTATAAGGGATCTTTCAAGCTTCCTGTTGGTACCACTGTAACTCCATTGATGCTGGTTACAGAGGATCAAGACAATGCAGCAGGAATGTTCTGACTCGTGTTAGAAGCGAGTCATCAATATATAAACTTTAAAAGTGTTTTCCTCAGTTTTACATTTTTTCAGGTTCCGGTGCACTTTTTAAAAAACTATTCGACCAAAATATATGAAATTGTTTGTATGTATTAAGCAGGCTCATAGAAATAATAATAAGAAGGGATTTGTGTCTACGATTCATAGTACTTATTGCAATAAAATCAAATTATCTGAAACTTCAGGCTTTCTTTAACAAACTAAAAAAGTATAAAAAATTGCCAGTGCATAATTTTCAAATAACAGTAGGTATTACTCAAGATAAGGGTTGTTAGAAAATGCCTGAAAATTTTCATGCACATATCAATAATACTTTCTTAGTAATGTGCACCCAAAAATCATAGAAATAGCATTGTGGAGATAGGCAGTACCTTCTCTCCTTAATTTGTGAAGTAGTCTTAATAAATGCAACTCGTGATAGGCAAATTCTCTGGATAAACTGGGCCCTAATGACCAAGTTGTCTACGGGCCCTTAAACCCTACACACTCACTCACTCACTCACTCACTCACTCACTCACTCACTCACTCACTCACTCTGGATAAACTGACAGTCACTCGTGGCATTACTTCTGATAATTTCCTGCCATCCACGTTTTGCTTGATAATTAATTGGAAGTCAAACTTCTAACAACTGTGGTGGTTTTCAAACTAACGCACACCTTCATTTGCCACCAATCATAACAATACTGTGGTAAAACCTAAATGTGAATTCGTTATGTTACACATAAATTTAGAAGCATCATTTGAAGTATCTCTTAGCTATGTGCTTCATCCTTGTTATTGAAATCCTGTTGAATTTCTCCATTCCTAACTCGGCAGTGTCGTTTCCGTAAGATAGGCGCCAATTGCGCCCTTAACTTACTAAATGCATCACACATTTCCATCTATAACCACGAAGGGGGACACCTCGCCAATTGCTATATACATAGATATATTTTAGACACCGCCTCACTCAGGGCAAAGGAACTACAGCAGACTACAGGCCACAGGCAAACAGGTGACAATGACGCGCGGAAGTCCCTGACGGTTCTAGGCCGGTTCTAGGTTGCTGTTGAAGCTACCTAGAGCGGGCGATGAACGCCCCGTTAGCTTAAAGGCTATATTGCATTTAAGTTGGACTTCGTTATAATAATTAATATCTTGTAAATTAATTGTTAAAACTTAGTTGCCTGTCAATATAAGTACATTAAGGGTACTGTTAGTTACAGATTAACTACTGAGGAATGCAGTATCAATGTAAAAGCTTCAGTTACTTGTCTGGTTTACATTGTCTAATAAGGCTGGTAAGTGTGCACCTATTTTCATAAGTCTTACACTATGTACAGGGTGGGACAAAAGGATCGTGCACCACATAGTCTGGTTACCAGTAGAAAGACTGTAAGCTTTCATCGGAGCTAGCAGGATATGGATCGTCCGTAGTCAAGGACAAACACAGTATAGTAGACGCAAGCAAGTAATTCTTGATCCCAGCAGAATAAGTGTCCGATAAGGTGTGATTGTGTGACTTTGATTGTGTCACCGTGATCCGACAGGGATCAAAGGGCGGAACCAGCGAAGCCCAGAGACGCGCAGAAGCCCCTAACACCTGGCGCAAGACCCAAGTATTTCTGCTGTCCAGGAAGAGGTCGACAGGGCCAAGGCAGATGGGGTAGCAGAACGCTAGCTTCTGTGCCATCTATCCGCATGCTATGACAAGGGAGGGAAGTGAGAGAGAAATGGGAAGGGATGTGTGGTGCAGAGAATTCACCCCAGCATTTGCCTACTGACAAGGGGAAACCAGGGAGATACCCAAGTGAGAGTAGACAGTTGACAGGGACGGGGATCGAATCCTCGACCTCCCAAATGCAAGCCGCCACCTCGCTTGGTCTCATATGATGTAATTATGACAATTGTTTGTCATGGGTGGTGAATGTTCCTCTGGTCTACATTCGGAAATGACAACGTAACTGTTACCTTCTTCCTCCAGATATAAAACATTGGTGGCAGCAAGAACAGAAGCCTATCGCCGGGTAATAACCACTCATATGACTGAGTCCACCACTTGGGAATTTTCGCCCGTCATTATTCACAATTTACCCGTTTTTTTAAGTTGCAAATGGATGGGACTGTCCAAAGCTAAAAATTGCAATACTTCTCTCCCACTCTCGCAAAATGAAATGGGTGGGGGAAGATTGGAATAGGCGACAACAGAAATAACGTCCGTGGCATAATTCATATTGCTTCATGGATCGTCTCTCTGCTGGTGCGTGTGTGTGTGTGCTTTAGTTACGGCCATGATAAGTGCTGCAGATGAATCCATTCCATTTTGAAATTCTGATAACAATGGGACAAGTGGGTGAGATACGGCCTTGTTTTAAACCAGTAACCGAAATATATGGATAATAGGTTACGTCGTTGGAACAATTTACTAAAACCTGAAAGCAATATTAATTTTGTTGGCAGAGCGAGTTTCCCTTGTGTTCCGTTAATGCTTGGTAAGACTTTCATCTCACACTAAAGATGTTTGTGTATCTTGAGTCTTACTGAATGTATTCCTCATCTATAGCGTACACTTGTAGTACAAAACCTCAACCTAACTGTGTACCACTCACATGACTTTCTCTACTCTTGTACTAGTCATCCTTACGGACTCTTATTCCTATCTCCTTTATCTTAGTTGAGATAAACATTTGTACAAACTATCTTATTGCTTATTTCCTTGTAGGTACAAGGGGAATATGGGAGTACAGTAGGCTTTGAGCGATAGTCAAATCTTTTAAAGCTTTCAAATTCCGTTCCCTTTGCACGCTTAACATAAAATGAACACAAAAATATTCCATGTCACACAAGTTTTAAGTTTAGCGAAACACACAAATAAGGAATATCTCCGAAATGGTTCACTCTACAAAAAATGTATTTAGACATAAATTGTGCGTTTTATCGGTGTGATCTAATTGTGTGATCTACCTACATATTTTGTATAGTAAGATTTTGTCTATCTATTACGGTTTACGAGTTATTCAAAAGTCACTCAGAGTAAACAGGACTACATATGCTATAGCCAGAAAATTCAAAATATACATTTCATTTGTCATACAAATATCTTAAACTGGTGGGTGGCATTATAATCAAAATGGTTAGAACCATTTTCAGGAAAATAAAAATTTTCGAAAAATGTTCCATGTGAAGGGTAGTTTAGGGTGGGACTATTCTCTTCAAAATCTTTGTGTCGCATTCTTGAAAGACTTAGATGCCAACTTTGGTTTTTAACCCACTTTTCGTTTTTGAGTCAGACTGTCCACGCACACACACACACACACACACACACACACACACACACACACACATACACACACAAACAAACACACGGACCTTTTTCCAAAAATGCTTTTTTTTTATTTAGGGGTCTCAGAACAAAAATTTCCGATAAAATCTCGACATCGACTTTTTGGGTGAAATACAATACTTCCTCTACTTAGCAGTAGAGAAAGTAAAAAACGTAATACATTCTGATGATCCTACAAATAAAACACTCCTCACACATAGAGATAGGTCATTTAATATAAATACAAATTTTGTTACTGAAAAACACATAAATGATAGAAGGTGATGTGTGCACAATATTAGCACACTGGACAGTTGGCAAAGATCATAATAAGCAATATATTGCTGAAATGTGATAGAAAAACCATAAGACAAACATTAAGTGTGCTTATGAACAAATAACGTGATAAAAGAGTTTGTGTTTTTCATACCGTGGCAGGAAGTCTTTCTTTTTCTCTTCAGTTTTGCTTGCTCTGATCCAAATGAAGCAGAAGCTCTTGCTCGTAGTGTTAACTTCCATCGCATCTGAACTGTTCTACTGAAACAACCTGCTTGAGGTAGTTAGCTGTTGACAGGCACTCAACACCAATGTAATGTCCTGGACATAGCATTTCTGCCATCTTTGAACTGCTTCCTGAACTCTTGGAGTTGATCACTTGATCCTCTTGATATGTTATATGTTATCTTATTTGTTATTTCAATAACACAACTGTTTGCAGTCTATATTCTGAATGTGAAGCCTCACTACATGGAAACTTTAAAAGTGCAAAATATTTGGATCTTGGTTTCAAATGTTTTAGGTCTTCAAATTGAGAAAAGAAGGTGTTGTATAATTACTTTAAAAGTTGGTTGTATTTTTCCAGGAGAATAACGTTTATCGTGAACTCGGAACGTAAGCAAGGGAAATGGTATAAATCTGCAACTGCCAGTCTTACAAATCAAGCACTTAACTTTATCTTCTTCATCTCGAAAACAAAAATATTCGCCCTCTGACTAGCAGGTCTGGTTCTGCTTGCCTTAGTCAGTGGAGGGGAAAAATAGCATGTGTAGCGTGTGCTCGCTTGTTGAGCACCCCTGGGTTACTCAGTGACCAGCGAACAAATACACTTCATGCTGTTCTCATTTAAAGTTTCGTGCATCAATTGTGGTAAGCTTAGGTTTTAATTTGCACTTTCAAAATCGCTCCTTTATGGTGGAAAAATTGCGGTAAAGCTGTACATTCCATGAAATAATCCTTCATTGAGATTTTAGGTACTCCAATACGTGATTTATAATTGTGCACCTATTTCTTGTAAAATTTGAAACTGGCGATGCCTACGTAGGTCATTGTCGCGCCTATTCTTAGGTTATTTCATGTCTACAGACATACCTAAGTGATCTGCAATGTAGAAAACGACTTATGCTGCTTTTAGAGTTACTGTGGGACAGCTTTATACATGCGTTTCATTCTTACGTTATTATTCTTGGCCTTTGCTGTAGTATTAAGGTTTTCCTTTACTTTAGGAATCATATTATTTCCTTTACTTTATTCATTTGGGATGGAAAACATATAGGTATCTGGCGAGCTGCAGACATAGCGGCAATTGCCTGAGGGACTCGCTGAACGTGGATCATGGCGGTATTTTATCCCACAACAATAAAGACCATCCCTAGTTTACATGGAAAAGGTTAATGGTTTTCACTTTACCGTAATGGTGCGGAGGAATTGCTCCCAGTCTATATATAGCGATAGGAACCAGGCCGGGATTTCACTTCGCCTTTGAGGGGCTCACTCGTCTAAACACTCAATATTGAATTAGCTCCCCAACTAGAGACGAACTTGCTCATTACTCTAATGAAATCTATTTGTTCCTTTAAGTTGTGCGTATCCCTCAGTCATCTTCCTCCAAAGCAAACGCTAAGAATTGCATTATAAAAATGCTTGTTTATAGAATAAGCTTTCCTTCCTTCATTAGTCCAACATTCTTCTTCAGTGCTTGATTTTGTCCAGCAATAAGATGCTGCTGTTAATTGAATTGCTTACGCCTCTTTCTTTTGCAATAACTTAATATTCGCGGAGCAATAAAACTTCCAAAAACGAAATAGACCATATTTCAAAACTGAGAGTCAATTTTAAATGTGTAGTAAAAAGCGAGCTGTGCCCGTGTCACCTTACAATTGAATCGGTTATTCGAAAAGGGAAACAAGTCCTACAACCATAGTTTCTGGAAAACCAAGAAAAACTTAACATCCAAAGTTGAAATGTATGTCCCATAGATAACTTGCAGATCTGTACATTTTTGATTGTGTGGGCTATTCAGTAACCTTAATTTTGCATTTCATTAATTTCCAGAACAACTTTTACATTCAGGATTTGTTTCATTTATAAAATAATTAGACAATGGTAAGTGAAGTGCAAGAATGTTTCAGACTTTACTTATGTACTTGAAGAATTATGAAACAAAATATTCTGGTAATAATCTCTAATGAGGTTAATTAAATATTCAAATACGCTGAAATTGAAAAACACACTTAGCAATAACTTCTACACATCATCAAGTTCAACATCAGTTTTTGGCCATGTCATAATTTTCTGGTAGAAGTGCAGATGTGCATCTGGGATGTGTTGTAATATGTTTTCGTCATCTGCTAGTTTCCTATTGTTGATTGGGATAACAAGTGCCTCGCATACTTCCGGGAAGACAGATCTGAACTAGTGTTCCCTTTTGCCAACTTGAAAGAGCTCCGGATAATGCCAATAATATATCCCCGTGCATCGAGGTAACCAAAGTGTTTTCTATCGTAGGTTAGATGCCTATACTGCGAAAGAGTGAGCCCAGTCTCACAATGAGAACTACCAGATGAGCAATAGCTTTGGTTGTATTCTAGCCACCAGTTTTGAAGTCCATGATATCTTCAGTGTCTATCACTGTTGCCATGAAAGCATTTGAATGTTTCCTAGTATTTTGAACAGCTCTTCCCTTGTTCTTTCTTGGAGAATCACCTTCAGAGCTATCCATAATAAGTAGCACAAAAGTAGCTAATAATATTGCAATATTCACTACACAATTAGTTGAAAACAGGAATCAAGTCACTAAATTGCAGCACTACCAAAACACACTCTTAAATCTAATCATTTATGGCAGTATTTCCAACACACACTATTCGGTGTATTCATTGAACCATTAATGAATCCAATAACGCTTTCAATTAGCCAGCATCAATGCCCTCTCTTCACTATAAAAGAGAAACTAGCCCGACTTATTTGTCTCTTAAATCAATGGAATCCTTAATCAACTGCAGGAGTCATGATGCTTTATACAGGACAAGATTCTGTTTTACACTAACTTGTAGCTTGAAGAGTGAGAAACAAAATGTTTATTTTAACTTATTTTTGCAAAGGTGGACTTGTTTCCCTTTTGAAATCACTGATTCAATTTTTAGTTACATGGCCGAATGGAGTTCTGTCCTTCAGCAGTTCCGAATTGTCCGCCAAGACTTGCAGGAGACTGTCTTGAAGAAACCAGTAAGACTGATGAAGAACCTAGCGTAGTTCCCATCCAAATGCCCAGTTATTAAAGGGGGATGGACTACTGAAAATCCACGTTTCAAAACTTTTATTTTACTTAGTAGAAAATTGTATGATAATAACTCACATAATCATTCTAAGCTGCGTGTTGGTATCTAAACCCAAATCATTTTCGGACTTTTAGTCAGGTGGACAAAAAGTGCTGCTCCATAGTCTTCCTCTTTAGAGAAACTGTAGAGTAGGGGGAAGAACTCTGTCCCTATGTATAAGCAGTTAGCCCTTGAGGGCAGTGCCAATCAAGAGAGGAAATATGATTGTCTCGGCTACTATAGGGAGCTTCCTATAAAATGTTCTTTTAATGTTTGGTCTTCGGGAATTAAGAAGGTGAGTAGAGAGGAGAAGCAAGGAAGCGTATTGGGGTTGCGTTATTGCACCCTCAGTGGTACATGGGAAGCTGCCGGGAAATTGCCTCGGCAGTGACTAAGGCATTCCAAGTAACAGTCGAGGCCGAGGACCCTGGTTGTCACACGCGGGGAGGTAGGTATCCCTGTGGATTTTTGGGAGAAGTGCCTTTGCTTTGTTTTATCTCGTATTCAAATTGTCTGCGCACGTAAGTGCTTGGTTAGAGGAATGATGATGGTGAGAGTTGGTTGTTTTATCGGCGATTATATCGTGGTGGGAATGCACATGTGGGTGTGATAAAGTAGCCCAGCAACTCAGCGACTGAGCTGCCTAGTCGTTGGTACCTGATACCCGATACCACGTGAGCCGAGAGTTGCGAAGCAGCAATTAAAATGGGTAGCGATAGGGAACGGGTATGTGGTAGACAAGCGGATGAACTGAATGGCGCCAAAGAACACTGAAGGAAGGTCTCCCTAGGATTTATTATAGGTTGTTAATCCTTGGACTTAAAAAGCAAAAGTAATTCATGTCGCCTGAAATACATGTCGAGACTGAAGCTGCATGTCCTCATTTCTCATACAGTTATGCATCCAGTTACGAATTAACAATTACTTTATATGTTCCTTCCGTAAGTCGTTAGAAATATGCACAGGGATGGCAAGTTTCTGTTCCTCTAAAACACTGCACATTTAAAGTTCCCCAACTATGGGGATAACTTAAGGGACCGAAGACGCCAGCAATATGTATATGATCGAACACTTCAAGAACTTCTCAAAAGGAATATTCCAACGTCATGAAAGTGCGTTCCTCCACTGTTAACTTGGCACAAAATGCCTGTGAAGTTAAACAAACGGGAGCTCCTCGTGAAAAAGCTTAAGACTTCTCCACATTTCAGTGTCCGTTTCTTCTTACACTGGAAACTTTTGTCTTCTCCAGCTCCCTTACGGTACAATGTGTCTGCTCTCCATGGTCTTCGCTCGCGAGAGAAGCAAATAAAAATGATTCAGTACATATTCACACACCCAACTTGCTCCTTCCACAAAACTGTCACACAGGCTTACGTGACGTAGCGTCCTAAGCAGCCATTTCTCGATCAGCCGTATCGTTTTGAATTCCCAAGGAAACAAAGTCCATGGCGCGGTTCAATGTCCAGTAAACTTAATAGTCCAGGCAGTTTTTGCTTAATTAAAGACAAAGTGACAATAGAAAGCAAAGATTCAGAGGAGGCAGCTCATCCTTTAATTTACTAGAAAATCAGCGAAAGGGAACTCGAATATAATTCCTAGCACCAGAATTCCTAGCATTGCCCGAATTTTTGTGTAGCAGTACTTAAAACCACACGGGAAGTTATTGTCGCGGCGGTCGGACGGGCAAAGGAGGTACCAAGTTGCAGCTACGAACTCGCACACTGCTTCACTGCTTGTAATGGTCGGTCGGTAAACGGGGCGATATCGAGCGGGCAAAACAAAGGCCAATTCCAGACTATTCGAGAAGTTTCCAATGCTGGGTTTTTACAAGAGGCTTAGACAAACGTATATTTGGAGAAAATTTGCCAATAATTGGCCTGGATTACATGAGCGAGTCGGCAGGAGCAAGTTAGTCAGTTTTTGGGTTCAATGCTGTAGAGCCGTTTGTGTACAGGTGAACAGTATTTGTGTCAAGGTTACGATAGAACAGCTATGAGTTGCAAACTCACGACGAATTGTAAATTGTGTTAACGATAAAACAGAACTATGTTTTGTGATTCAGTTTTAGATGAAATAAAGTGAAATTAAAAGTTACCGGACTTGCCATTTGTCACATTATTAACAATGAATGTTCTTTTGCTGTAAGTGAGATACTGCATAAAGAAAACCCAACAGAATACCCGTGATTAATAATATGAAACAAACCGCTGTGGCGGATATTTACATATTTATCTCACCTTCACTTAAAGTATGTAAACGTGCATTACTAGCGTCCTTCCTTCAGAAGCACTTTAAAGTAGTCCTGAGTGGGCCCATTGCTTATACTGCTCCCTCTCCGTATTATTGACAATCACAACCATCATTCGCCTTTGTACAATGTACAGAAAAAAGAATACAATGATTTAAAGCTACATCAGCTGAGAATGGAAGATTAGTCAACATTTTACTTCCTTCGCTTTGTGGCCTTCAAAACTTTCGGATTGTTGGTAATGTAACATAATACGCTCAAAATAAATAATATATGTATAATTATTAGATATTCAATCACAGAATGGTAGCAATAAAACACTTTACTTCTAGCATCCCAAAGGCCATTCAATTGTGTATTATAACACTTCTCCGCTTCAGGCTTCATCCTAAACCCTCCTCATTCAAGGGTACAAGCAGGCGCGAGAATACACACAATAAGAACTGCCCTTCTCAATGGCTTGTGGAAAACGCCAATAATATCGATGCTTGAAGGCTTTGAGAGTGTTTCTTGCTTGTAGTATAATATGGAAGTGCAGAAATGGTTTCCCTGGCGTTGAGAGCTGTGGCACTTTGAAATCACAAACATCAGTGGAAATGAAGAACCTCCGACTGTCCCCATCTGACAAATATATCCGTCAAAGAAGCGTGGTGAAGGCACTTTTTTACTTTCTCAAGTACGTACAGTAAGCAGAGCAAGTTTTGTATTCCACCTAACAATTTCATGTCCAGATTTCACCGGAAATATATGTTTTGAGGTCCCCTGAATCCAGAAAAGCATGTTGAGAAAAAGGTCCGTGTGTGTGTGTGTGTGTGTGTGTGTGTGTGTGTGTGTGTGTGTGTGTGTGCGCGCGCGTGCGTGCGTGTGTCTGTGTTGGTGTATCTGTCAGCCTTTGGACAGCATAACTCAAAAACGAAAAGTCGGTTAAAAACCAAAGTTGGTATTTATGTTTAATATTTTTCAAGGATACGACACGAAAATGTTGAAGAACATTCCTCCGCTCTAAACAACCCTTTACATGGAACATTTTTTGAAAATTTTGATTTTCTCGAATGGCTCTAAGGATTTTTATTAAAGTGCTGTATTTTAAGATACTTTTATGGGAAACAAAATATATATTTTAAATTTTCTGGCTATAGCCCATGTAGTCCTGTGTACACTGGATGACTTTTGCATTACTGGCAAACCTTAAGAAATAGGCCAAATCTTACTGTACAAAAAATGATCTCCTTAAAACTTACAGTTTATGACGAAATGAATTTGTCAATGGAGTGAGCCATTTCATTATTTGTGTGAGTTTAGCAATAATTATACTTTACACAAAGGGAAGATAGTTATTCCTATTTTATATCTTGGCCGTGCAAAGAGAACGGAGTTTGAAAGCTTTAAAAGATATGACTATCGTTCAAAGCCTACTGTATTCCCATATTCCCCTTGTACCTACAACAACCTTGAAACGAGCAATAAGATAATTTCTGCAAATGTTTATGTCAACTAACACGAAGAAGATACAGGAATATGATATAGCTTGCAAGAATGTTGAGTACAAGAGTAGGGAATGTCATGTGAGTGCAGCACATGAGGTTTTTCATTGAAGTGTTATTGTTTTCATGACCAGTTTTACCACCTGTGTTGTTACCACGTAACTTACGTACAGAGAATAAGTACCTCTCTTCAGTTTTAAAAATACCTCAGTGCATCTGTGTTCAAACCTTCTCACGATGACAAAGGTTTACGAAAAATGACAAAAAATCATATTAAGATTCTTTATGCACACTAAAAGTTGTGTATAGAAGAAACATCGACAACACCTGGTATGGTGGACGAGACATTAAAGTGAACATTGGACGGTGCGGATATGTTGATGGATGCGTTCCACGTTTCGTTAAGAAATCCAACAATAACGTCACACAAAAGGTGTTCAGACCGTTGGCCTACTTGAAGCAGAGCATGCAGTGGTGGTGCAGACAGACGCGCGTGGTTAAATTAGTGCAGCTGTATGTTCAGTGTTTCAGTGGCTGTGTGAGAAGATCCGCAACTGATGTCAACATAGTATCGCACAGAAAATAGTCAAGACGTGGTGGCCATAGCACAGGTCCCGCTCTACCTATCCATCGATTGGGCTATATGGCGTCCACGTAGTGCACCAAAATGAGCTGGAGCTCCTTCGTGTTGCAACCACAGACATTCCTATGTTACAGCGTCCAAACAATGTACTTCCGGACATGGATTCCCTGTCGAATATGCTGCACAACATAGTAAGCGTTGTGGACGTTTTCCTAAACACACTGTATGTGCACTTTGCAGTAAATAGCAAACTTTAGGCCAACTTTTATAGGAAGCTTTACTCTACAAGTTTCTGCTACTATTGGATATGAAAGCTTACACGTGCACAAGGCATGTCGTTTCTTTTTCTGTAGATATATGCGAGTTGTTTTCTTCATTTTGCTTTGAACAGTTCTTTCTGTGAATGATATATTTCTGGTGGGAATGGCCCGTTTCCTCAAAACTACTGAATGTAGCTAATTCAAGTTTTAGGACGACAAAACGACCATTTGGTGCTATTGTGGATATGTGTAAGTGTTTATAATGCTTTTGGTTATTAAACCAAAACTACTGATATGTTTTAATAAAATAATGGCTTAATTCAGAAAAAGCATGCTATTGTAACTCATTGGACACAAGCAGATCACTGAAGTCAAAAGGCCTACATCTACATTCTATAATAGTATCACTCTTATCTTAAACACGTGTCTTGGATAATGTATAATGAATTGAGACAATGTAAGTTTGAAAAGATGGGGTCTTTCATAACCTTTCTCTTTTGTATACAGAGTATGTAGAATTCTTTTGTTTAACTACAGCACTTATTTCCTTTCCAGTATGTAGTATATCTGTTTGTATCCGCTCGTACGCAACACGAACAGTGGCAATCACGTTTACCGCCCCTCCCCCCCTCCCCTGGAAAGAGCGCTAATAATCTGTGCAGAACTGAATTTTCTCCACTGTTCTAAATTAATCGCTGCATAATGCAAACTCTCAAACTGGATTAAAGTAAACAAGAACTTGAAATCTTTAGAGCAGACTATAATAGTACATTATGCAATGAGACTTCTAATAGTAGTAATTAAGATGCAAGTATTAAGGAATTTGATTCGCTCGTTTCCTCATTTTCGTACGAGCGGCTTAATTACCATCATCTTTAAGTTTCATACGACAATTTATGCTCGACCATATACCTAACTTTATAGTTGAAATATTGTAAAATGTTGTACACTCACTAGGGACAATGACCTACATATTGCATCAGCTGATATTTGGAGTTCTGCGCAGGCGCTAAACGATCGATTAATTTCCAGCACGTCACAGCTGCATGATGAAAATGATAACCTTGGAATGCTACGTAACATTGCAAAATAGAAGGAAAGATGAATATATTGGTTTTCAGACGAAACTTTATTTCATGTATAAGTTATTTATTGTGCAATTAGTGAAATTAATTTGCGGGAATGTGCTTACTGCCTTGGAAGCTAATGCTATATTGAGGTTAATTTGTGTAAGTTGTATCTTACTTAGGCAGGTGGAGTAAGTTGCATCTCACTGTCAGTAGTGCCCACATTTTACTGTTTTCTAAACTCGCGCTAGTTGCGTTTCGAGAATTAATCGATATTGCGCTTTGTCATTGCTACATGGGAATTGTCCGATTGGATGAAGACCAGCCCTTTACTGAAAGTTTGAACTTAAGGAGGTCCAGTGAGTGAGTGAGTGAGTAGGGTTTAAGGGCCCGTCGACAGCTAGGTCATTAGGGCCCCAGGGAGGTCCATGAAAAGATCACTATCAGATAAATTTGGGTATGGTCGAGCATAAAAATAGTGATGGTACTAATACAAGATATAAACCTTTAATTGCAACTTCAACTGTAATTCTGTTTTCTGCAACAGAGATTTTGGGAGTTATGAGCACTTAAATTGACACACAATGTTTTCCAATGTTGTCTGTGTTGCCACTCTTAGCGTATTCAAAGTAGACGTACTTGTCAAAACTAAGAGTTGTACATTGTTTATCTTAATATAGACAATATAAGGAAGGAAATTATTTAGTAGGTGTTTCAACATTTGATAAAACATGCATATGCTCAGGTTCATTCGGTTGCCACAGCAAATCGTTATATCATGAATTAATTATTCTGACCTTTAATGAAAAGAGAAAGCTGTAAATGTATGAGTTTATTACTATCCATTTATAATGGCGGAAAACAAAGCTACAAAACAAACAGATTTGCGTTGGAAAGCTTTTCCTAAACACCAAATGGTAGGATTTACAACATTAACTAAACCAGACACATACCGGTCCTTAGCCATACATCATCATTTATCTGGTCATTTTTACACGTATCTATACACAGAGCCACATGAAAGCACACACATATATATTAAAATAATATTTCTTTCAAACTAATACACTGTCCTGTCGTATATGTGAACAAAATGGAAAATAAGACTGCAGTTCGAAGTATTGATCATACAGAAGCATCTGGAAAGCTAACAAATGATACACTCAAAATACTCCTACTCGTTGGCACTATAGACATATCCAGGCTTAGACATCAAGCTTCATTAACATTTACTAGTATTTAGATACCTCCTTATTCTATTCTATTGTGATAAATGAGAAGTCCGGTTACTTTTAACATCGTCTCATTTCTACTAATACTGAATCACAAAACACAATTCTCTGTTCTATCGTTAACACAATTTACAATTTGTCCTGACTTTGCAACTCACAGCTGTTCTATTCTATCATAACCTTGACGCAAGTACTCCTCACTGTACACAACAAACAGTTCCGACGATTAACTGTCTCTCCTAATACACTCGCTCAAACTCTCTCAACACTTCTGGCCCAACACTGACTCTCCTGTTCTAGCCAACTCGCTTATATAGCCTGATCAAGGATCGCACCCGAGGCCTCCCGAACTCGAGCATCACACGTTACCACTGAGTTATCCTCCAGTTCTGCCTACGTGCTGCTTGTTTATCTGTTACAGTAAATATTTAACAGCCGTGACAGGACTCCAAGCAGCGAATGTGTCACCAGCTTCCACTTAATCTGAAATCGAAACCATAACTAATTACACGAATTTAGCGTTCTGAAAGGCTTTTATGGTAGTAAATAACACAGCCTGTTGTCAAATATTTTTGTGACACAGAAACAAGGTTGCTGTTCCAAATTTGATAGACATATCTAGAACAGTAACAATGAACAAAGAAAAAGAAAGAGAGAAAGAAAGGCTGAATGAGAGAAAGATAGAGAAAAATAGACAACGGAGAGAAAGAGAGACGGAAAGATAAAGAGAGAGAAAGACAAAAATGTTTGTGTTGTTCATGTTTAGGATATTTTTATTCCTTATTTGTTGTTTCCAAAGTTGGTCCCATAAAAAGTAGTTGAAGGAATATGTTTTGCATGGCTTTTTCCCTATTTCCGCCATGTCTATTTCAACTTCATTTTATACTGCTGCTGAAATTATGCTGTTTTATGCACAATTGCATTATCATAATGAAATGAATGATCATGCACTCCGTAACTGAGCATTCTGACGTTGCTCGTTTTGTTTTCTATCACAATTCTGTTTTCATTTATTGTTCTCGTGGAATGCCACTATTTGACCAGTTTATTTACATCATTTATAATTCATTGTGAATAGAGTTCCAACTAATTTTAATATTGCTTTGAAATTGACTTCTTATTCCTTTTTAATTCATGAGTGTTTCGGTGATACCCAACTTGAGGGAAAATTAAATCTGGAGTGTGCGGGGCTGAAGGTTGTGGTATTCGTGGGGAAGAATTCATGTGGCACCAGAATCGTAATAAACAGAGCTGGGGAGAGATAGATAAATAGAGAGAGAGAGAGAGAGAGAGGAGAGGGAGGCTGAGAGAGGCGACAAAGAGACAGATATATCGTGTTACTTAATAGAACACTGACAAGTCAGTTTTGTATGTTACATTTCTTCGATAGAGGGGCTGTTTCACTATTATTAATAAACATCTATGGTTGCCCTTCTAACCTAATATATATTTTTATTTGTTGGTTATCGGTTTAATTTGTATTTAAGTGGTTATTCACCTTGTAACACTGGAGACTTGGTCACCAGACTGGGCCGGGCCGTTACGCGGATCACAAATCATGCACTGCACTGAGATTGTCAACAGCCCTGTGCACAAATCCCCATTTACTTGTCGTTGGGACACATGAACTTAAAAGCTTCCTGTGCTCTCTCTTTTTGCCATTTGCTTTCCAAACCTAATGGTGATATTTAGTGCGGCTGTCACAGACAATGAATGTTTTGATGTTCACTGTGCGTTCTTCACTGTACTTGCCTTTTATCTCTATTTTCCTTTCTTAAAAATGAGCTCGTTAGCAATTTGTGCACCGCAAAACCCAAATTACCACAGTGATACCGGATTGTTGAAGCGCTTAACGCCCGTGAAAAAGAACTGGAACAACACTTGGGAGAGAAAATTCCAGGCTATTCACAGAAAATTCAAGATATGCGTCTCATTTGTCATGAAAATATCTTAGACATATGGTCTATTAATCAAAATTGTTAAAGCCACTTTTGAGAAAAATAAAATGTTTGATGTTTTTCATGTAAAAAGTATTCTGGTGTGGGCGGATTTTCCTGAAAATCTTCTGTGGATTCTTTAGAAGACATCAAATTTGGTATTAAGCTAGTTTTCATCGACCTAGGTGGCGCCACAGCAACTTGTGCGACTCGCACTCGCAAGGTTCCAAGTTCGATCCTCGGAGAATACACACCCTGACTTGAGTTTTTCTGTAGCGAATGCTGGGGTGCTTAATTTGATACCATGGTTTCCTTCCTCGGACACAAATGACCTAGATGTCTATGGGCGCTTAAACTCCACTCACTCATTCACTCACACACTCACTCACTCACTCACTCATTCACTCACTCACTCATTCACTCACACACTCACTCACACACTCACTCACTCATTCACTCACTCACTCATTCACTCACTCACTCATTCACTCACACACTCATTCACTCACACACTCATTCACTCACTCACTCACTCACTCACTCATTCACTCACTCACTCACTCACTCATTCACTCACTCACTCATTCACTCACTCACTCATTCACTCATTCACACACTCACTCACTCACTCATTCACTCACTCACTCATTCACTCACTCATTTCCCTCCGCCATTTCCCTTCATTGCATTTCCTTATCATCTTTCAGGTGTGCTTTCAGGCATGTGGTGCATGGCAGGGCCAGAGAGATGGCGCGGATGCTTGCGCATTGTAACTGCTGTTCTCAGCGCTAGGTGGAATTGGGTGGTCGCTGACCTCTCACGGGTTGGAGATGCTTATACGACACCAGACCCGCAGGATGTTAGTTGATCGGTGGGACCTGTTTCCGAAATGAAGGGATCTCAGTACTTGTTACGGGCTTCCGCGCGTCTCTGTGGTCTGTCTGCTTGCGACCCTGTTGCACCCTATTGTTCCCTCGCTTCAACCCTTCCTCCTGGGGGTGTTAGGAGCAATAGATCTGTGTGGAGGTCGCAGTGCGCAAGGTGCCCTTTTACGTACCTGCTCTTTACCATTTTAACGGACTTTTCACTTTTTATTTACGCTGTTCATTGACACACATACAGAGGTGCGCGCGCCTTTGAATTCAGGTGGCCTCAAAATATGTATATCTAGTAAAATCTCTACATGGATTTTTTGGCACACAATGCGTATTCTCTACTACTGTGCGCGTGGCAGAGAAGGTAAGCATTCCAATTTAAGCGTTAGCAACATTAAGTCGATGTTATTTTACTTGCTATGCCCAACCTAGGATCATCCTTTGCTTTAACGTTCGTCCGCTGTTTCACTGTTACATTCCCTACATTTGCTACACAACTTGAGAAATATTCATCAACCTCCCAGGCCAAAGGTGTGTGCCTAATATCTATCGCACAATCTACTCAACATTACTTTTCTTTCTTTACTTCGTCATCCAGGCACCCCTATTAGTAACATTTGTATCCATATCTCCTCTTGATCAGCACATGTCTTACTTAATTTTCTATCCACTTCATCACATTTTCACCTTCTTATACACGAAAACCTTCCCTTTCAAATCTATGTAAACATTAATATCACTTCCTATAAGGGACACTGGCAGTGGAATTTGAAAGTTCCACATTTCTTGATAGATTGTTTTGAAATTTTTACTGTGTTTGTATTTATACAAGAATAGAACTTACACTAAATTTAATTAAAATTGGATAACTCGTTTATGATATATAAATTATTTTATGAATTTAATTGGCACATTTTCAAAATGTGACACGCGTCTACTGACTTTTAAAAATTGGTTTATATTGGCAGAACTGGTACTCTAAAATATGGGTAACAAATGTATGAAGAGATATTTCAAATACATTTGCTGATTATGCTGTACATATTTTTTTTTTTAATAACAAAGTAAATTTAATACTAAAAATTATTGATTTTTTTCATATAAAGAAAATGTTTTTGGAATTCATGCCAACGATAACATCAATATTGAATCATAGAATTGTTTAGGTGCTATTTATGAATATTTCTGGAAATGTTCATTGAAATTGAAGTAAACCTGATGCGCGAGCTTCATTCGGAATATGCAGAAATGTAGTTTTGAGAAAACAGGCTTTTATATAGGAGCATCCTGTGTACGTTAAGGGAAGAGCACTGGGCCATAATGACCGCATGGAGTGGGGGATAAGAAAAATGTTAGCTGATCCAGATGCACAGGAGTTCCCGGAACATTTTAACGTAAAAAAGCAATTTTCAACTTTTTGACCAATTTTGACCAACATTTCACTCCACGTGTTCCTTAAAGTACAGTAGAATATATGGGATTTATTGATAAACGCAAAATGACACAAGCAAGCAATGTAATCACTTATCAGGTATATTGCTGCTCATCTCCAAACACGTTGCACGTAACTTTTATACGGTCCAGGTAAGTGTGTGGAACTTTGCTCCTATTTACACCTATCTGTGTCTTATATTACAAAACTGGATACAGGGTTAAAACTTGGAGGAATTTGTTATAATTGTCAGCTTAATTGATTCACATAACTGAAGTACACAAAAGACTTCACATTACACTTACACGACCTTTGCATGCAGACTAAGTAACATTATTTTAATGAATTAATAATTTTCAAATTTGCTAACTAACATGTTTGCTTAAAGCACGAGTTTTCCGTCAATTGTCCCATTCCTATTTCAATCTAGCAATTGTCAATGGTCCGGCATTCTTAAGGGTACACCGAAGAGAAGACTGTGATAGTCTACAGTATTGAAGTTAGAGACTTAATCTTTTTTGCACAGGCATTTCTAGCAGCTAAAAAGATGGCTGTACCAAATTTCATTCCAATATCTAATCAAGTTTCTGATATATTAATTAATTCATATCAATTTTCTCCTCCAACAGATGTTAAACTACAAAGTTGATTTTCTAACATTATATCCCTTATTGCCTCTGTAACAAATTAAGGGATGGAAATGCTCATATAATGAATATTTTTTCTTAAAACTTTTAATACCGGAAATTGTAAAAATGTTATAACAAGCCCAATGTTGCACCAATTATTTTTTTAAAATTATAATCAATATCAAAATTTACAATCATTTTAGTACCCATATTCTGAACTATATTAGAAAGAAATTTTAGATCTCTAGCTAGATTTTTGTGGGAGAAGATTAATTTTCAATATGAGAAAATAACAAGCAAATTGTTTCCGAGAAAAAAGAGTTTACAGTTGAAATGGGAGCTTTAAGGTGTGGGTATGCCCATTTAAGGCAGTTTTGCACCACTTTAAAAATGGCATCGAAAAGTTATACACCCCCCCCCCCTCTCTAGGAGATTAAAACTTCGCACATATATTCTTTAAGGAACACTGGGAGTGAAATTTGAAAGTTCCGCATTTCTTGATACATTTTTCTGAAAGTTTTACTGTGTTTGTATTTATATGAGAGTAGGATGTATACCACATTTCATTAAAATTGGATAATTCGTTTACGATATATAAATTATTTTATGAATTTAATAGGCACATTTTTAAAATGTACCTCGCGTCTTTTGACTTTTCAAAATTGGTTTATATTGCTAGAACTGGTACTCTAAAACATGTGCAAGAATTGTATGAAGAGATATTTCAAATACGTTTGCTGATTATGCTGTACATATTTTTTAATAACAAAGAAAATTTAATCTTAAAAATTATTGATTTTTTTCATACAAAAAAAAATGTTTTTGAAATTCATGTTAATGATGACATCAATATCGAATCATAGGTTTGTTTAGCTGCTATTTATGAATACTTTTGTAAATTTTCATTGAATTTGAAGCAAAACTCAGGCGCGACCTTCTTTTGAAATATGCAGAAATGTAGTTTTGAGAAAAACAGGCTTTTATATAGGGACATCCTGTGTACGTTAAGGGAAGAGCGCTATTTGAAAGGGCCGTAATGACCACATGGAGTGGGGGATATGAAAAATGTTAGCTGATCCAAATGCACCGGTGTTCCAGGAACATTTTAAGGTAAAAAAACAATTTTCGACTTTTTGACAATTTTGACCAAAATTTCACTCCCAGTGTCCCTTAATGTATGGTGCATGTTTTGCAATAACAATTCAAAAATCGATTTTTTGACCAAACATGGTAAACTATCATTTCAGTGTTGCGTTCAAGGATCTTTGGTACACTTTTAAATCACGGCAGCTATCTAGGAAACAGCTCAGAAACTTGACCTTTAAAACGTAACTATTTTATATAACATGCTAAACTCTTAAGGGCTCTGAAAAATTGACCGAAAAATTATAAAATTGACGATTTCTAGGTTTATGCATATAAATGTTTTCCAAACTTTCAGTCATCGGTTGCCAGCGAAATTGTTTAGATTGCGCCATTTAGTGGCCTAGCGCAGGCTTTAAATGAAAGGAACGCGGTTTATCCACTCTCCAGCGCACGAGAGATAGAAAATGCAGCGGTCTTCAAAACGTGAGGGTTAAGTCGAGGCAATTAGGGGGTAGGAGCGGTTTTCTGCAACTATAGCGGCCCTTGAATTGCCTTTATGTTTGTCACGCGTTTACGCTGGAAGTGAGAAGTTGTGTTTCTGCTCACGGAGCCTGTAAAGAAGTGGGATGCCCTATATTCACATCACAACCTACTTCCGAACCAAGCAGAAATAAATTTTCGAAGAGACCATCTCAACCTTGGCTGGCCGGACGCAGTAGACATGCAGATGGATCGAAAGCTCTGCGTTAACAACCCTCTTGGTATGTGGGTCACGAATGAAAACGCCACCTAGGGTTGAAAACCCCTTGGGTCTGAGGTGAACCCAAACCCTGTGATCACAGATACGAAGTTTGAGGGATGTGTTGCTCAAGCCCAAGCCTTTGCTTCAGACTGACAGGAACATGGCCGAGATCATGCTGTGAAGGCACAGCAATTCCTTACTTGTCTTCATGTTCTCTCCCCTATAGCTCTGCTTCTCCAGGGGAAAATGATACGTTTAAGATCACAACAAGCTGAGCACGCCAATACGGCTGTGAGTGTGGCACCGGACATATAGAAACACATCATTAGCATGGTACATTTAATTTATATTAATTATTAAATGTTCATATTAAATAGGACTTCAACCCACGTATAAATTTTCCATAAACTAGGAACCAAAATAACATTACGTAAGTGTTCAACAGAACCATTATGAAAACATCGGGAAGCGAACACCTTGCCTCAGTAAGTACATACGATTATGGCCCAATGTAATAAATATGCTTCAGCACATACTGTTGGGGCAAGTTTTAATACTACTGTGTTCTCAGGCCACGTGCTTTCGTTCTTCGCAAATATATGTGAGTTCTAAATATTAACCAAAACATTGTATAATTGAAAAAAAATCCTATCTTCCATAGTTAAGAAATTTACAGTATAAAGATATATCAGTGAATTTTAAGCCATTCATCTCCATCCTATGAAAGCTTCATTGTGATATATTGGATAGTTTTCATGATAAAGAGCCATTGATTTAGCAGATTTAACACTGGCAGGATATGACTATTAATCCCCCCTTGAAATGAGACATTAAGAAATAACAACTCGTACCCGCAAACAATGAAATATATTTATCACGGAGAGTGAATTCTTTGCCCTGTCTTAGTTTTATATCTTCTGTAATCAGCAGGCAGCGAAACTTGGACACTGATAAAACAGGTTAGGTGTAACTATGCTGTAGGTTATCAGGATCAGCAGAGCAGAGGGAGCGGGCGGCAAGCCAAAACAAGAAGATATGAGTATAACACAACACTCGACGTACTTGCTCGCGGCCCATGCTTAGAAATGCTTCCAAATAAAGGTGGTAAATCTGGTATGGATATTTTGTTAATCTAGAGAAATAAGTCGAGGAGCTCGACTGCCGGCTTGTCACGAGAAGCTTTGAGGAACATCGAATTTTCAGGGAAATGGTCGCTGCCTAATTCTCGGATATACACGCGAGCTGGCAGTAGCAAAAGAAGTTAGTGTTGGGAAATACACTATCCAGGCTTGTAGGCCGTGGTCTCGTGGGTTTGCAGGTTCCCGATGTTTCGCCAAGGAATACATCAGGCATCTTCACAGGTGATTCGTTGGCTGGTCAAGCGTAGTCGGCGAAACGTCGGGAACCTGCAAACCCACTAGACTACAGACTACAAGCTGGGATAGTATGTTTAATCGACCGTGAAAACCTCAGGTTTTACACAAGTTTTACTGACTTTATCGTCAGTGAATGAACAGAATTGACAGAGCGAGCCGTGGACAGTTTAACGGAGTTTTCTGTAAAGGTTACGACAGAGCACAACAACTGCGAGTTGCAAGCTAACGACAAATTCTTAACTGTTAAAGATAAAACAGAACTATATTTTATAATTCAGTTTTAGAAGACGCAAAGTGACATGAAAAGGAACTGGGTCTGTAAGTTGTCACAATACAAATGTATTTACGATTGGTACTTGCTAACACGGCACCATGTTGGCTATGTTCACATACTTATCAACGGCTTTTCGAGAAACTAAATTACTCAAATGATATTGCTGTCCTAGAAACCACAGCCTGTTCCGTGTATTTAGATTCATCCGGTGTGTTATATTTACCAGTATACCCTTAAGCCATTCATCAGAATTAATACCTACTAAAGATATTTCCTTAGATTGTGGTCTTCATATTCACGCTATCAGGAAAGCACACACGTCACAAGGACATGCGTTCATAAGCTTTCAGTAACTATAACAAAGGAAGGACTGAAATCGATGCATTGTTTTATAGAGCACAGCTTTTGCTCTTGCACGTAGGTAGTGTGTAGTCTAAGACTGAATATCTCTGTGCTTTCCAAATACTTCTTCTACCGTTGCCTGGCACGAAGCAGATCCAAGTTGACTGTCTTAGGAAACCTTGTCATATAACATGGAGACAGTAACACAGTAATTTGCAATACATTTTTATTCTTTATTCCAATAATCATTCTGTCCATCACACGCAATGGCTTTCTTTCCATCGTGAAGTCCGATCTGCCTATATGGCATGGTAGTGGGTGTTTGCTGTAACACTGGAAACATTAATACTGCCGAACAAACACTCAGCTTAGCAATACGTGCAAATGCTCGCATGAAATTGGCATGAACTTCCATTGTTGAGGTGAAATGTAGAATTGTGGCACATAGCGTATTGCTATATCTATATCTCATTAAAAATTGGTTGGTCAAAACGCTGTACAAGTACCAAATACGAGAACTTTACGACTTTTAAATCACAAGTATAAAATAGCAGTATTGCGACAGTGGATGTCCAAGGCTTGCTGGTTAGGGCTGCAGAAAAACAGTGTGTGTATCTGTAGTTATAACCGCTCTCAAGAGAATGCGCTGGAAACGCCCCTCCGATATTTTAAAACGTGATTTAGTGAAACTTTGTTCACATATTCTGCTCCTGAGTATGGACTACTGTTGTACATTTTAACGATATAAAAGAACAATATTTGCAAAATAAAATTCTAAATCTTAAATTTATTTTACTCATAATTGTTATGTCTGAAAACAAAGATTTAAGGTTTATTATAGCTGTATTGGAGGTTTGCGATAGTTGATCATTCAAGTGTTGTAGATTTATCAGAAGTAGTGCCACGAGTGATTGTCAAATTAGAGAATAGTCCTAACAAGTGAAATGATTTTCAGATCCCCAGAACAATTGTCTAGTGGCATTAGTTATAGTTAATACATTAATATTAAAGGAGATGAACATATCTGTTGCTTTAGTGGTTTCACTCAAGGTCAGGCGCGTATAGCCCCTCCCTCGATCTGAGAGAAGTGAAAAGCGGGGAAGAAGTGACCTTGAGAGGACTGGTGGAATACTACAGCTGGCTGCTTATCGTAAATCATGATTTGACATACAGAGGTGCAATTACTGCTCTGCAGCACAAAGTCCCGTAACATGTTACAATATAAGACGAACAAATATTATTGCAAACTTAAAGCATTTTATTATTACTGTCATCGTCATTATCATCAATATCATGCATATCATCATCGTTATCATCACCAGCGGTATAATCATTATTTCTCACAAGCAAGAGAAGCTAATCATGAGAACATGAAGGCTGCTATCAGTATACAAAGGGAATTCCCGAGTCAAGCTCTATCAGTTTTGGAAGTTCTTTTACATCTTTTCACTTCTCCAAAATGCCGTAACTCAACCTTATTCATGCCAACCTTTAAAAAACTAGACTTATTGTGCATTAAAACCGTTCCGAATGTGATCATACGATTTTAATACAATTCTTCTGCATATTTTGTATCCAGGCCACCAGTAAAAGTAAGTTGCCATGCATTTTTGTTAATGGAAATTAGGTGCTGTTGAACACCTAAGACTCTCTTGTTATGTTTCTTGTTTCAAACTTGCATTCTTTTATTGAATATTGTATGGTTTGTGTGCGGTTGAAATGAAGAGCATGAGATTGGATTGCTGTAAGCTGCGAGTATATGAGGTCTACATTCTCATCCAGCTTGTCGGTTAATCCTATAGAGGAATTCTCACATGTCTTGTATTAGAACATGTTAAGCACGGTTAACCCCTAACACACACTTTCACATACAACATACCTGTTTCGGTTTCGGTTGATGAATCTCACAGTATCTTAGAAAGTGCTCAAAACCCAATCACAGAGTCAACATGCATTTTCCTTGTGTGAACAACATACCTGCAAAAGAAGATTTATACATTAAAGCTCCACCTATTAAAATTACAAAATTAGGGCTATTTTACACCTTGACACACTACAGGAAAAGTTCCTAAATGCAAAGTTTGGACATGTTTCATGTGCTTAATCTCTGTATCACTATACTATACCTAGCTTTACTTATGCTCTATACAGGCTAAAGGGGCATAAGTGCCAAAAATTTTAACATTTTAACTTAATTGAATATTATATTTAGTTAGGTCTTAAGGAGTCACATACTTCAAGACCATGGTTGGCACTACCTTCGACAACTTTCATGTGATAGCAAACTACTTCTGAAATATTTTACTGCTTTCAGATACTCCACGAGGAAATTACTACAGCAGTAAATCTCGCAGAGAAACGTCATGTGGTATGTTAGTCCGGAAGTCTCGTGACCTGGACTGAGTAACTCACTGCCGATTGAACTGCAATACTGAACTGTATATGGCCGGAAAGTAGGCTCACCTATCCACACATTACTTAGTAATGCATTACCAAAACATTTCTCCAGCAACTAATAAAACGTGATTCTGTGGAACAGGCCTGGCCGACTCACGGAAAAGCTTGAGCGTCCTAGAGTTATCAGTGCAAGGCCTTGAGCAGGTTGCGCTCAGAGAGCACCAGTTCCCTAGTCCTTCTGTAGAAGCCAAGGAACGCAAGTACCTGCCTTGCACGTCTGAACTCCCGCCGACATTTATAGCCATGAAATAAGCAAGAAGATGAAAGGTAAAGATGAAATGGAGCGCAGGAAATTCAAGGAATATAAGCATTCCCACAGGGACGCAGAGAGACCCCTGAAAAACTCATGTCTATATTACTGAACACCTAACGGATTTCTGCAGCACAATTACACATACTAAGACTGACCTAACCTAGCGAAATGGCTGTACTGGTTTTGCTGTGGGACGAAACATCCCTGTGGAAAGTCCGGCCAGCGTTAGGATGTAACGTCTGAAAACGTTAGGGATCCGTATCTGGGTCCTTCACTTTAGCCCTTCCTCGTGAAAGTTTCCAAGAGCACAGTAGGCTTAAGTATGGAAATCCTCCTTCGATTCCTGATAACCAGGTATACAAATTCTCAAGCAGTTGGTTTCAAGTTATGCACACTCAACATTTAGACTGCAAAACAACAGAGGCCAAGAGTCACTGACAAACTGGTAGAAACCAGCTCCAGTGCGTCTGCAAACGCCAAAAGACTGTACGCGGATTAAGGGCTGTTTGCTATCAGTGACCTCCGTGGCTATAGTCCAGTGGCGATTTAACCTCATTTCCTGCCGTCTTGGCTAAAATGCCTAGAAATTCCTATGCCCGCTGATAACCAATATATCCGAAACAGCCTGTGCAGTGTTTGATTACACAATTTCAAAGTGTTACCAAAAGTCGACCAGTACTTACTGTAAACTTTAAGTATAACGAGTAATTTAAACTGGAAAGTATCACTAGATGTGATTCATACAGAATGGGAACCATAGCTCAATGAAGTGCAACTCGTTACATCACCTTGCTTGTGGTTACACAAGCAGCAGCCTCCCGACGTAATAGACTTCCCGCGGGATCCACTCCATTATTGATAAATGAATAAAACGAACGCAGCACAAACAAAGCATCGTCAACTGGGCAACAGTTTAGTTTTTGGAACCATTTGTACAGTTGTCCGCAGCTCTGTGAAGGTACCTCATTCAGTTACCTACGTGTTTACCAGCTATTGGGTTCATAAATATGGCGGGACAAGCAACGTCTAAGGCTCTTACGAAACAAATTGGTTCCTATTAGCAACGTTGTTATCTTATTATTGCTTGTATACGAGACTTTATGTACCATTAGGATTCAAGAAACCAAATTTAAAATCTTATTTGATATCGTGCTGGAGAAATGCTTCTGTTTCGATACAAAGCTATCAGATTATTCCTTGAACAAAAGCACTATCACAATTAAATGCAGTTTATTACTTCTAAATTTTCGCAATTTGCTCTCCACAATTTAATAGAATATTTCAAATCACTATTGTTGAATCTAAGAAAAGGTATCTAGGTTCACGTGTTCTGCACATGGAGCGTAGAACAAAGTTCATTTGGTGCTGTACCAGGTACAACGTTTATCTCGAGTAGTACTCTAAGACTTGACTTAAACAATAAATCCTACAGGGTAGCGAGAAGGGAAGGAAGGCCAAACCATCCAGTGATATTTGTGTGATTGATTTCATAAATGAATTATGAATTTAAATACCATACAGCAGTGATTTGGCCAGAAAATACTAAATTCTATAAAAATGACCAAAAATCTAGTAATTACTAAAGCCCAAATTTCTAAGCACAATAAAATATTAAAATAAGCAAGTAAATATGCACGAAAATGATGAACATAAGCACCAAATTAAGCAAAAACGATTATAGGAAGTATGATAAATAGTTTCACAGAAGTCTTACTTTATTGAGGACTGTTACAGTACACATGGAGGGTCCTCCTGAGATTTTCCTGTGTAAACCCCTGCGTCTATCAGGGAAAACTGATCTGTGAAGTGAAAATGTTCTTTCGACGTCACATGACAAAAGCATTACAGTTCTTCGATGGTTTCCTGCTTAATATGTGTTTCTTCACCAGAAAGCGTTTTAGAAATATGACAGAATTTTGTAACCGGAGTTTTTCTTTAGCACCTGACTGAGTTTGTCAAACGCAAGTTTTGCAACCTGTGTGTTTCTGACGACAGTGTTACTGAAATTTTGTCAATCTGGGAAAGTGAATGCATCAAGGAACCATTTCGAGCTTCCAGCTGCTTTAAAATGTCAGTTATTTTGGAGCAATACCATTGTTACACAACACGCTGCTGTTTGGACCTCGGGGAATCACAGTCCTTGTCCATGATATCATTGCGATATCTAAATTTACAGTTTGGGGTAAAATATGCTGCTTTAATTAAGCATCGGAAAACAAGTAAGTAAAAACGTTTTCCTGGAAATAAGTATAAACATAGTTAAATCTGCTTTCGAATGATGTTTCTGCGTATCTAAGTGTGGAAAAATTTAAGCAGTTTGCTTAGAAATCCGGGCTTTAGTCATTACGATTAGCGTAGTTGGACTTAATCAGTAGTGCCAACCGAGGAAAAAGAAAGCCAGAAATTACATGTATTTGTACTTTCCCTTTTTGCTGTAATAGAAAAACAGTTGATGACACTAGCCTGTAAAGAAATTCCTGCATTAGAGGTGTGGTCGCTTTTAGGCTATTTTCAGCGTGTTAAAATCGAATTCAAAGGCAGAAAGTTGCTATCAGGTAGTACATCTTTATTTTAATTTTCTTATAATTGATTACAAGCGTATTTATTTAAACTGCAGTAATTTAACACATGTAGTTTTAGTGTACTCAAATATGAAAGGCGATTATATCCAACATTTTCAGAGAGTTTAAAATAAAAACTGAGGACACCGGATATTTCTTACCAGAGAAGGAGTACAAGTGCATAAGGAAGGTAGAGCAAAATAAGATGGTCCTTTCTTATGGGAGATAGGAATGTCAGTCGCTCCTTGCATTGTCTTATCTTGCCTTCGTAAGTAGTTACTTAACCCATTATTTGATTACAGCCGGGTATCATGGGTAGCTTCCTTCTCTGAGACCACATTACCCTGTGTTTCATCTCGAAACGAAACAATATCAGCTATGGAGTACAATGTTCCGTGCAACCAGAACACCTGAGCGGTTTTCATCGGAGTCTTGATGTAGAAATGAGGCAAATTGCCGTGAGTGACAGTGACCATCTACTGCAGAGCGTGGGTGCTTATTGCGGTAATGTGAAGGAACCTCTTCTACAACTTGGACCTCCAAACTATGACCCCAACTAATAGAGACCTTCAATGACACTTCCAAGAAAAGTCCTTAACAGAAACTTATTTGGTTCAGTGGCAGTTGCCTATTCAGTGATCCTCAAAGAGTCACATGAAAAAGTGCAAATGCTACTATTTCGACTGAACTACAGTGAACATGACTGGCACATCTTTGGCCACCTCAGAATTATTACTACACTACTGGATCAACAATCGCTACCAAATGTCCATGCTTTCTCTGTCTGTGGTATAGCAGGGCACGAGTTGATTACTCAACTCTGAAAGAATGGCCACCTTGAGAAAATTTGCAGGTCTGTTCCAAGAATATTGTGCCTTGTGAATCATTCTGAAACTTTTCTAACCATTCTTAAAAATTCTTATACCTATATCTTCTTCGTGTTAGTTGAGATAAACATTTGTACAAATTATCTTATTGCTTATTTCCTTGTAGGTGCAAGGGGAATATCAGAATACAGTAGGCTTTGAGCGATAGCCAAATCTTTTAAACCTTTGAGATCCCGTTCTCTTTGCACACTTAACATATAAAAAATTAACAAGGGCGTTCCATTTCACTAAAGTTTTAAGTTTTCCGAAACTGACACAAATAACAAGGAATATCTCCGAAATGACCACTCTACAAACAAATGGATTTAGATATAAACTGTGTGTTTTAGCAAGATCTACATTTTTTGTATATTAAGATTTTGTCTATCTTTTACGGTTTACGAGTTATTTAAAAGTCATCCAGAGTAAATAGTACTACATAGGCTATACCCAGAAAATTCAAAATAAACATTTAATTTTTCATACAAATATCTTATACATATGACATTTCAATCATAATCGTTAAAGCTATGTTCAAGAAAATCAAAATTTTCGAACGATTTTCCATGTAAAGGGTAGTTTAGGGCAGGGCTATTTTCTTCAAAATCTTCGTGTCGCATCCTTGAAAGACATTAAACTTAAATACAATCTGTGGTTTTTAGCCGACTTTTCGTTTTTGAGTTATGCAATCCACAGACTGACAAACACACACACACACACACACACACACACACACACACACACACACACACACACACACACACACACACACGGAGAGAGAGACACACACGGACCTTTTTCTAAAAATGCTTTTTTGGGATTCAGGGGGTCTCAAAACACATTTCCTCTGAAATCTTGACATCGAATTTTTGGGTCGAATACAATACTTCCTTCTACTTATCAGTAGACAAAGTAGAAAAAGCTCTATAGTAAACCAAAAGCACCGGCAAGTTTCCGTGCACTGGACTATCCAAATAAACATTCTCATAGATATGCTCTCCTCCGACTTTATTCAGTGCAGCAATACAGAAGCAGCTTACACTTGTGAAATCAAGGGGCGCACACAAGAAAAGAAACGGCATCAAGCGCTGTAAGAGAGAGAGGTCTTGGGCAGGAACATTCTGACATGCAATTTAACACAGGTGATGGATACGTAAGAGGCAAGAGGTGAAAGATAGCGTCCATTGTAGTTATAAGATGATCTATTTGAAGATAAGCTGACATGAATTTTACCTGAGACTCGGCACGTACCATTCATATTCCTAACATCAGCATCCAGTCGGAAGCAAAATGTTTCAACTCAAGTTTTGTCCAGAAATACGCATTTACAAAAGCACTGTTCTTTCATGCATTGTTTGCTTATACTTATAGTCTGTAAAACTGAAACCAACAAATGGGATTAATGAATAAGTACACGCTTATTTGTTCCGGCAAAGGACAGAAATCGATGATCTTTTTTAACAAATAGCAAAGTGTTGCTCCTAAAATAAAGCATGTTATTTCTGCACATATTTACTATTGCTTTTAACTTGTGTGATATTTGAGCGTTTGTTGGAAAGTGTTTGTGGGGAAAACCTAACGGACGCACTGTGCGCGATTGTGTGTGCCACAGCCGAGTTTGCTCCTGCATAAACTCTGTGCACAAACCATGTAGGTATAACACTATTACCTTACAAAAGATGTCACCCTCGGCTAAACAAGCATTATATCAGGAGAACACATTCTGATTAAGTTGGGCCACTGTAATGTTTCCGATTTTATTTCTAATATTTTGTTTTAGTTCTTCAAATGTATGTGGATTTGTCTCGTAAACTTTGTCTTTCAGGTTACTACATACCCTACAAGTAAACATCACACACTGTTAGATCGGGGGAGCGAGAGGGCCATACACCAGCACTAAAGTAGCAGAATCTTGCCGAAACCACCCATATGATTTCTGTTCTTCTGGCAGTTCATGATAAAATGGGGTCAAAAGGTCCTTTCAGTACCTCTCTGCATTTACAGTCTGCTCGTAGAATATTGGACCGATTATGTGTCAGCACACCAAACTCCAACTGTCCGATCATAATGAGGGATTTCTTGAACACGATGTGGATTTTCAGAGGCCCAGTACAGACTAGCTACACGCACAACGACATCCGGTAGTGGGGGAATCCAGCAAGGTTGCGGGAGAGGCGAAATACCGTGTACTCCGTTAGGCTTTAAATGAAGAACCCCGTGGTTCGTTTATGCCAGACGGGAGCATTGCAATTGCCTTCTACGTGGTCAACGTTCTATTCATGCTGATAGGACTTACGAAATTAACAATTAGTTTTTCATACAAATTCATGATTGAATGTACTGGTAAGTTCTTGAGAATGCAACCATGTACTCTGATAGGAAAACCTTATTGAATATATTTCATTCACTCTATTTGGTATAGCTATAGAAATCAATGTTTTCAGAACCGTCGATGCTTTCGACAGATGAATCAGAATCGTGTATAGATATATTAGTCTGTTAGTATCGTTTGTGGAATATGAGTTTTTAAAGTTAAATATACTCAAAGTCACTTTACAATTGAAATACATGGAATAATAACAAAATATGTTTAGGAAATAAATATTTTAAAACTGTCTTTATTAACCATATGTTTTATCTATAGGATAAAAATGGCTGATACGTGAGTGTTTTGCATAACAATAGTAATAATTGTAGCACTCTGGAATTAATGATTCTTCTTTGAATTTACAATAATAAAACCTAATAAACGCAGTCTGGACAGTGTAGTTATTCTGGCGATTTCTTTTCAATCGCGTTTGTTAGATCTGCATTTTCTAGCACTTCCAAAAGTATCGTGTTTGGCTTACGAGTACGTTAACGGATTGTAATGTGCCTTTATGTTCCTGGAAGTCTAGCTTCTAAACGGTAAAAGATGAGAACAGAAAATAAAGGAGGTAGGTATAAGAAAACCCATGTTCCACATTGCTTACGAAAGTTAAAAATAAGTTTAGAAAAAATTGTAACATTAATTAACAAAATTTCGTTACGTTATTTTCCTTATTTTATTATTTCCACTGCCTCCCATATGTAGAATATTATGGTTTTGTAAAAGTCATGTAGCCGACACTGATGCTACGCAAGACAAATGAACATCGCAACCCGACGACTATCATAACCATGAGAAAGGTAAAACAATTCCATATATATGTTGTTAGCTAATGCTGGATTTCCAATATAAAGAGAGCAATAGCAGTAATAGTAACCGCTTTTTAGAGAGCACCATATTTTTATGTTTTGCCGGTCACATCGCTCTCTCACAACCCCCAGCATGTCTGGAGGACCACACCTGTCGTTGGTTTACGGGTCTCACCGACCTGACCGGGAGAATTATCAAAATAAATTCACCGACCATATCCTCTGATCACCAGAGGATGTATTACATGCCATGACAGGTCAGCATGTTGGGGTTAAGATTTTATAGAGAAATGGAGAGGTTGGAAAAATAAAGACTCCCTAGCCCTCGGGAACCCCAATAGCATCAGGGTTGGAAGAGAACAAGAGATGACCAAGGTAAGGTCAGATAGAAAAGTTACAGTGAGGAGCAAAACACCAGTAAGTGGAAGTAATGTTCTGCTCAGCTTGGGTACCTTGTGGTCGCCATTCACATATGCCCTAGACGGAGACCCCTGAGGGTCTGCGGCCACACACTCACTCACAAAATAAAAGCTTCCTTTTAACCCTTCTATCTAGAAGTAACTATTACGTTGCATTGGCCAGCTTCGCCACTGATTTATTTGCCTGAAAGAATTGAAACTGTTACAGGAACCGCAGGTTGATTTCTATCAACACGGCAATACCGCATTTCTTACTATTTCTAGGTCACTCAAACTGTCCCGCGTGTTGCCCTGGCCTGTACTAGCTGATAGGTGCTATCCCGCCTTGTGCTGTGTTTCGCACACCTCTGCTACTTCTGTTAACTCATTGGCTCACTAGAATAGAAACAGCCACTCCCCTAAACTACATAATGGATGAACTGGTGCAGTGTCTTATGATATGAATGGTAGATATTATGTAGCACTGGACTTTTCAACTACACTGTGCACCAGCTCATAAGGTTAAACACGTGCAATAGTGGCCTAAGGACAATATTCACAAGTTTATGGCGTACCAAGATTGGCCATCGGGAAGTCCAGATCTGAATCCGCTAGATCACCATGAAACATCAGCAAGAGTAAAGCTTGCTCGACACGGCACAGAAATCTGGAGGCCCTAAAATAAGATTTGAAGCGCACAGTGCAGAGTTTGTACATAGATGTCATACGTGATTCTATAGCGTTTGAAAATCAGTGTGACCGCCGACGGAGAACATCTTGAGTAACTGTCTGTTCTTCATATTCACCATATTATAGTTAATAAACAGTATTAAAATGTATTGGATAGAGCCATTCTTTGTTGTGCTGCCCACGGTTATACCGGGTGGAAGGAAAGTCATTACATTAATTGAAACCAGTGATAGATCTCAATATTTGGAACACTTTTGTATCTTACATTTTTGTCTCTGAGCGTTCCCTACGGAGATATTTTAGTTTTCTCGAAAACAAGCTGGCAACACTGCAGACTGTGTGGGCGTTACTTTCCCTAGCTCAGTACACAAACACAGTAACGGTGCTTCTTGAGAACACAAACAAATACCCTCCCTTGTTCTTTTGTGTTTACTGTGCGAATGTAGGCCAATCATAATCGTTAGCTCCCAAAACATTAAAGTGAAAGCGAAAGTGCTAGATCTGTTACATTCACAAACCAGTTCAATTTCCTGACCAACCTCAACGGAACGTTGTCGACTTACTGCACGTGTGAAAAAGCTGCTTGGAGTATTGCTTCACATCTTTTAAGTGATGAATTATTCCGAAACCCTGTGTGATGTCCCATAATTACTACCGAAGCTATGTCAGAAATAAGTTACTCTACGCATTTTACAAGTAACAAACTGTTATCTTCGTACATTCCTATGGAATTACGCATCCAAATTGGATCAAAAACCATTTACTTTTTTCGAAATCGGCTGATCAAAGAACAAAATACCATTATATGAATGTACACCCTGTAGATCTGATAGAGCTTATGATGTGCCTAGCTAATGATCGCGAGGAGATGATCAGATGTACCCTGTTGCTCGATGAAGCCTCAGAACACAGTAATTATTAAGTCAGCTGGGAACAAAGTAAGCGATTACTGAAACACAAATTACTTTATTTGTATGATCTTTATATGAAAGGAACTGATAGTCATACACCTTTATTATTCTCCATCTAGAGAATGCAAACAAAACATGGGCCGAAATGTGTATGCTTACTTTTTTATGATTGTTTACAAAACAGTCGCGTCAATTTATTTTCTCCGCAGCGGCCTGTTTCAGATGGCACTGACAGTAACATACTCATGCACATTTACAGCAGAGTGCGTTGCAGCATTAAATAAACCTGGTCATCCAATTTGCTATGTTTCATCGGCGCGGTTCATGGTTTGTAGCGTTGACAAACGCCCCTGTTTAGGCCATTTGAGCCTCTTGGTGAGGAGGGTTGTGCCACCCGCCCTCAGCAGCTCTCTATTCTGAGTAACAAGGGCTATGTTAAGGAGAGAGGAACAAGACAAATATTATTGTATACGTAGATTAATAGTACCAAATGTATTATTTATTCAATGAATATAAATAACATGAATAACAGACCCACTTTGCTACACAGGGAATCATCATTGTGGCTGAGAGTAACATCAATAACAACCCTTTCATTGTGCAGTTGTCTTCTTTTAAATTGAGATTTTTGTATCGCATTTCATTTGCATCCAGTATAAATATATTTCCTAATTAATCTTGGACAAATTCCCTAAGATAAAGAGACATTGTTTAACGAAGAACCCCAAAGAGTCCGCATTGATTCTTGATTTGTATATAATTTTATAATGCATCCGCTCTACTCCGCAAGTATGTATCCGTATAGCTGAAATGCTGGCACCGTCAAGAAGAATAACTTTGGAAACTGCCTGATTCCATACTCCCAAGGGACGCACCAACAAACAACAGTGCTGAAATGTTATGGTAGCATCCTCGCTTGCGATGACAAGCTAAATAATGGCTTGGCAGTCAAGACTAATCCATCTCCATCCCAAGACATTTCCATCCTGTAACATACGGAACACAATTAGGCTTGGACCACCCTTTGTTCCCTTTTGGGATATCAAGCGCTGTGATGGATAGGGCACCCTAGTCTTGAAAAACAAAAGCAGCATCGAGTGGTTTAGTGTGAATCATTGAGACAATCTGTAAACAAAGCAGGAAAAATTAAACTCACGTTGCAAACTAAGTATGGTGGTTCATGCCATCGACAGAACAGGAAGTCGAAACCAATCAGAGATTTCGTAAATAAATGAAGCGATACACACACAAATATATAAGTGTGCATTTCATTTAGTATACCTAAACATATAAGTGTTTCTTCTTTAAAATAATTATAGCCTTATCCTCTTTCTTTGGAAATTAACTATTACGTTTGGTACCCCACAAGGATACCATAAAATGAGATCGCTAAAAGCACGTCAAACATAAGGTCTACTTCCCTTTCTGTTTATTCCTCATAGCTTTGGATACAAATATCAATGTATACCTTACTTCTTGAGCTTGAAAACAAACCGCAAAGTAATCACAGGCTTAGTCTATGTCAAGTCAGCGAGGTGAAACTCATGTAGGTCTCAGAACGAATACTCCAATAAGTCCATCTTATATTTTCTAGACATTTTCACTTCAAGAAAAAACTTCCGTTCAGGACCAAATATTCTAGAGGCAACTATGACAAGGTACGCCCGAACAAGAGCTCGTTGGCAGAACATATCAAGAATAGGAAATGTATCGCAGAGTCGGCTAAGGACCTTTATCATGCTACAGATTTTCTCCACCTGATGTACAATTTTAGGCTAGCCATCAACAAGTTCCTTCTTGCCGTGCCGGTGTCTACGGCTCAAAATAACCTTGTTATCCTGTTCATCTACATTACCTTTCATGAATTACATACGGGAATCTACCAGACGTATAACCATACGTTCGCGGTAGTCAGTGCTGCCATTAGGGGCATCTTGCTTGCACGAGAGCTGCGGAGTGACTTCTCAATAACCCCATAGAAATAGATGAAAGCATTCTGTATTAATACCTACACAGTAGCCGATGTAGAAGCATGAGCTCATGAAAATGAAGTGCGAGGTTCATTTATTGACAAATGCCAGGGAAATAGCCCAAAACATAGACTTGGAGCGCTTCCTTTCCAAAGTTCTTTTCCCAGGTACAATTTTCATTTATTATGAGTGTCCAATACCTGAAATGCCACATACAGTAAGAAGCAACGCTTAACACTTACAAAGCAAACTCCCTAGTAAGAGTAAAAGTAGAAAGGAGACAGGGAAAAGAAAAAAACTTCAATTGCTTAATTAATTCATTCTCCGGACAGTGAACATTCCACTTACACATGCTAGTTCAAACTTGGCGGAGGGCGATGAAATTTTTCGAGCGCAAGAAGTCCTAAGCCTGGCTTCCTTAGGAAGGGAGGAAAAACTGTATTGTGTCGTAGATTTACGGCATGTAAAAGAAGCTCTAGCCTAATAAAGAAGCCTCTGAGCAAAATTTAGCAGCTCGACGCTGAGAACCAGAGCAGTTAAAGAGCGTCCATAAATAAAGCTCAATTTTTATTTCTCAATCAAATGTATTCCTTAAGCCTGTGACTTCTAGTGCAGTAGGGCGAATGGGCAAAATCGGCTCAACTGGGCCACTTCCCTGAAACATGTTTTTGTCTCACTCCACCGGCCATCCCTTCCCTGCACTGTTGTTCAGGTTCCGACACGACTCATTCAGTGGCGAGTATGGCTGTTTCATGAGGAGTGGTAGATATGCTGATTTCAATTTGCAAATATAAAGCGTTACAATATGAAACGCAGCTTTGATCAGAAGCATAAATCAAACTTTGGTTATCTTACAGGTATTTATTTACAGTTTCAAAAGGTACTTTTTGAATACTCGTATTTGTAAACACATAATCGGGACGATATGGTTCCACTGTTTAGGGGTTTAGTTTCTCATTAATTTAATTAATATAAACACGTATCTCGTGTTTCAAAGTTTGAACATAACATTAAGCTTAAAACCAAAGCATTTATTATGTTGATCAAATAGTTTTAAAATATGTTAAGGTTAAATAGCAATGGAACTTTACTGCTTTATTTATTTTGAAAGAGAAACTATTTAGTATGTTAATCACATGGCAGTGTAAGGATATTACGTGCGTAAGATAAAGGAAGGTTATTTACTTGAAGAATATGTAATGTATCCACAGTAGGTGGCTGTAATAATTATTGTGTGCAAAGTATGTTTAATATAACTAAAATAGTTAATAACAGCGCAGAAATTGTTACTGCCGCGAGGTGGAACGAACCCACCACTGCACCTGTTGTATCCAAATAACCTTTGTCACGAGCCAGGCTATCAACTCAACCCACTGCTTTCCCAATTTCAGTCCGCTGCCTCTGTGACTTAAAACGTTGGTCTCCTTATAACATGCGTCTAAATGCGAAGGCACATGCCAATATCTGTATACCAATGTGGACGTTGTAATCAAGTTGCAACTCGACAATTCGAATTCATTTTGTAGGTTAATGAAGAAACGATAGACTTATAATGGGTTGATGGAGATTTCTCTAGAGAATGTGGAACGCGTGTCCATCACCATATGCAAAACAATATCAAAGTATATCAACAACAGAGACGATTTCATGCATTTCTAGATAGGAGCGCTTTCCTGAAAAGCTAGTTTCTAGTTTACCGCCCTACACAACACATTAAGGGTTGCCAATGTTACTTTGAATCATCATACATATGTCCTCAAACAACCCTACCTTTGCAATCGCGGTAGGGTTAATTTTGCTCTACCTGTTATGAAATTAAATCTAAAGTTAAATTATAGTTTAAGTATTGCGCAGTACATTTTCATGAACTTGATATTTAAGACAAGCAAACACAAAGCTACTAAAAAGCCTGAATAATCCGAAAACCAAATAATACACGCACATATGACCAAATTATTTTTTAGTAAAATGAAAGGGGTAAAATATGCCTATGTAGCAAAGTATGTTGCCGTATGTCATCATCAGTTAAGTGACTTTACTGAAAACCCTTTACCTAGACGTGTGTCTTATTAAACGTATTAATATGTTTGTTTTTATCCAGTCATTTGGAAGTCTCTAAATAGCAGGACCATGTGCATAAAGTAATAAAAGTAGTAGTAAATTGAAGCACATATGTTTGCCAAAAGAAGGTGCTCTGTGGACGACTCCTCTCTTTTCGGATATCCCAGAGAATTAAATCTATTGGTTTATAATGTGGTAGCGTCAGAAGGAACGTGAACCTGATGCTTTAGATTATTTCATTCCTTTCAGTACAACGGGGGAATTTTCTCTTCTTCATCTTCTTTATCTGATTACATTCCCCTTATGTTGGACTGATACCCCTAGGACTTAAAAGCCAGTGCCTAGGGTCAGACGCACCCATGGACCTGTAACCGGGAGGTCAGCCCAGCACCAGGTATGAGAGTGAGGAAGAGGACGATATGAAATGCAGCCGAAATGGATGACTGGAAAGGAGATGAAGGACAAAATGAAATGAGTGGTGGGGGAAACCAGAGAACCCGGAGAAACCCACCCCCCCCCTGGACGTCGCTTCGTCCAACACGAATACCACATGTGGGCCCCTGGGATCGAACCCGGGCCGTCTAGGTGGTAGGCGAACGGTCTAACCACTCGTGCACGGCACCTCCACAGGGAATTTTCTCTCTGGACCCACGGGCCCTTAAACCTTATACATTCACTCACTTTTCTCGCAGAACATTAAACAATTTACTTTATTTTAACGAAATGGAAACCTTTGTAACAAAATTATATTTCATAAATGACACGCAGTTGAAGAAATATACATAAAATAGAAACATGCTGAAGAACCTTATTTTATAAAGTAACCTGTGGATAGATGGCGCCGCGGCAAAGTATATGACTTGTAGGATGTCCTACGTTCGATCCTCGGCGACCGCGCACTCTGACTTGTCACTTAGGTAAATGCTAGGTTACTTAATTACGTACCATCATTTCCTTATTATCTTTCACGTGTACTTTCAGGCAAGTGATGCTTGGTGGTGCCGGACAGATGGCGCGCATGGTTGCGCATTGCTAGGTGGGTTGCGTGGTCGCTGTCCTATGTGGGTGGGGACGTTTGTGCGACATCGGACCCGCCCTGCTCGGTGGGGCCTGGTGCCGGGATGGGCAGATCTCAACACCGCGGGTCTCTGTGACCCTCTTGCTGCACCCTGTTGCATCCCGTGGTTCTTTCACTTCATCCCTGCCTCCTGGGGGTTGCATCAGCAATAGATCTGTGTACGTCTTAGTGCTCGAGGTTTCCCCCTCCGTGTATACCCTTACACTTACCTTACTATTGGTATATTATAATGAAAATGTCTGTTGTTCTTGCCGTTATTGTTAAAATTAATGTGACCAAGTTTGGCTTTCCTAAACCTAAGAACACCATTCCATTGGGGTTCAATATAACGATGTTTTAATAATTCCGACCTCTACGGGATGCCAGCGCTGCTCTCATAGGTTCAACATGCGACATGACTTCGAGCCGTATCGAGTAGAGGGCTGGGCAACTGGTACCCAGAGAGCGCAGATTGCTCACGACCTTGACTGATAACTGTATGTTTAGAAGGTAAAACAATTAAGGTCGCCCAGGCCTTAAGCTTTAGAATCATTTTACACAAATTATTTTCCAGTGAATTCCTTCCTTAAGCAATAATTACTTGCATTTACATTTGACAATTCCATATCTACTCCTCTTGTCGCGGGATATATCACTGCTACAGATTTTCTTGCGCTTCTTACCTCTGGAAGTATCCTATCAATTGTATACCTAAAATTGTATTTGGGTTCATTTTGACCCTGGGCGTGTATTGTAGCCAGTTTCGTGAACCTTTTGTGATGCACAATAACTAGCATTATATCTGCCTTCCTGGTTATTATATTTTATTTAGGAACGTAAAATAACATTAATAACGCAAAGAAATATAAAGTATTTTAATATATGTTTCAGTACAGAGGTTGACGTAAATGAGTTGCAACATTATTTCCTTTGGTTTGCTTTCATAACGTAATATTTAACTTAAAAATGTGCTGTGTTGCACTCAGATCACTTTGTCTACTCTTGTACTAACCATTCTTACAAACTCCTATCCCTATATCTTCTTTGTGTTAGTTGAGATAAACATTTGCGGAAATTATGTTATTGCTTATCTTCTTGTAGGTACAAAGGGAATATGGGAATATGGGAATACAGTAGGCCTTAAGCGAGTTAAGATATAAAAAGTGAATAACGATGTTCCATTTCACAGAATTATGATTTCTACAACACTCACACAAATAACAAGGAACATGTGCGAAATGGTTCACTGTATAAAAAAATATTTACACCTAAATTGTATGTTTCATAAATTGTATGTACCTATAGTAAGATTTGATCTATCTGTTACGGTTTACCAGTTATGCAAAAGTCATCCAGAGTAAACAGAACTACATAGGCAATAGCCAGAAAATTCAAGATATACATTTCATTTCCCATAAAAAATATCTCAAAATTGTGGCATTTTAAACAAAATCGTTAGAGTCATTTTCAAGAAAATGAAAATTTTCTAAACATTTTCCATATAAAGATTTGTTCTGGACGGAGCAATTTTCTTCATAATCTTTGTGTCGCATCCTTGAAAGACATTAAACTTAAATTTCAACTTTAGTTTTTAACTGACTTTTCGTTTTTGAGTTAATGCAGTCCACAGACTGACACAGTCACACATACAACACACACACACACACACACACACACACACACACACACACACACACACACCCACACACACACACACACATACACATACACATACACATACACACAGACACACACACACACCTGTTTCTTAGAATGCTTTTTTTATTCAGGGAGCCTCAAAACATATATTTCCGGTGAAATCTCGACATCGAATTTTTGGATGGAATACAATACTTCCGCTGCTTACTGTACGTAGTCGAGAAAGTAAAAAGGAGCATCATTTTCATTTTATTGCTAGTATTTTTCACCAATTTTAAGGGATTTGAACACTCCACAACAAAGTAACTTTCCATTGCTTTGCAATCAGTCCATTTTCTATATGCATGTTATATATATACTGACAGTTACAGGTTTAGGAATTTCTAAGCATTAAAGTCAGGACGAAAGGGAATAAAGTTGAGATTTTACTGGACTCTAAGCAGGGATAACAAACCATCCTCATTCCTTGTGCAGCCTGTTGATGTTTGCAGACCGTGTTTACCTGCCGCCAGTGGTGAGCTGTTTGTGTGTACAGTAATATTTTTTAGAGGTGGCGCGTGACCTTGTCACTCGCGCATATCCGAGCATCACGCAAAGCTATGGTGGGGGTAAGTTTCCACCAGCAGCCAGCTGGCTAGTAGGCTGGAAGTCGAAGATATACTAACCGGACACCCCTTTTATCTTGCAATAGACAAGTGGACTCGACCATGAACTACTGCGCAACATTACGACACACGCCACCTCTAAAAAATACCTCTGTACACAGATTCAAGCCAAATTTTGAAGAACTTTCCTGCTGATAGCGCTTCATGTTGGTTTTGTTATTATTACAGTTCATAGTAGCTTCTCTTTCTATTTCTTATGGAAGTACCTAAACTCTCGCTAGTAGTTTGAGATCTGAGGCGAACTTGCTCAACTGATGTGTGCCTCATTTCGTTTGTGTCAAACAATTTGAAGAATATAACACTTCTAAAACAAGTGCACACTGCCACAGTATGCTTCACCGAACATATCAGCTATGTAAAATGTCGCAATAGTATTTTTGGTGAAAATCTAGTCGTGCTAATTGAATGTGTCAGAATTCCTGCAACGGCAGTTCTAGGTACCTATATGTGCAAGAAACTTTAAAAGTTGGAGGTGATTTTTATCCAAATGTGAAATAAGCACTTAACACCAGTTCTGAGAAAAGTAGTTAAGTTTCTAGTTCCTAGAATTGTTTGAAAAGGGAGCTTTTAGATTAACTGAAATTAACTCTGTCCGTTTCCTTACAATAGGAACAGATATTTCCCCTCACTCACGTGATAAATAGGTTTAACTGTGTAGAGATTAGCTTTCTTTAGGTTACTGAAGTTAACGGAATGAGTGGGGCGACAATGATCATACCTCGACTGCACTTAGCTTTTCCCGGGGAAAAGGTTCGCTATTTTGTGCCGCCTCAGCATGAGATCGCTATTAGATTTATTCACAATTCCCCTAGACAGTGTGAAACAATTGTGTGACAACAATGCAATTTAGCAGCGAGTTTGGGTCGTTGCAGCCGACCTCAAGTCAGTTCTGAGGAGTTATTACAGAAAGCGGAAGTGAGAGAGAGAGAGAGAGAGAGAGAGAGAGAGAGAGAGAGAGAGAGAGAGAGGACGTATTTATGTTGAGAGGTGAGAGGTGCGCATTATCATTGCACTGGCACAAATCTCTCTCATTTTCTTACTTTTCCAACCTTATTAAACACTTCAGCTCAGGAGTTCGGGTGCGAAAATACGCCATGTTAATATTTGACTACTAATTGTTCCTTCACTCACGCCGCGTGTAGCGAAACCTGCAAATGTACAAGCTGACTGAAATATTCATTTGAGTTTCTCAGCAATGATTTCTCTCCTGGTTTTGCTACCTGCGGCACCGCAGGCGGTGACGCTGATGATACATGGAATGAAGCCGGAGGAAACCCGCCCCTGCGTCGTCTTGTCCATCACAAATTTCACATGCTGTCGCCTGGGATCGAACCCAGGCCCCTTTGGCCGAACTTGGACATATACTTAAAGTACGTGTACTAACAAATAAGGTATTTGCGTAAATATTGTTGAAATGTTTTATATTTAAGCATATAGGGGTAAGTGCGTGCGGGTGAGTGCGTGTGTGTGCGTGTATGTGCGTGTGCGTGTGCGTGCGTGTGCGTGTGCGTGTATGTGTGTCTGTGCGTATGTGTGCGTATGCGTGTGAGTGTGTGTGTGCGTATGTGTGCGTGTGTGTGTATGCGTGTGTGTGCGTGTGCGTGTGCGTGCGCGTGTGAGTGTGTGTGCGTGTGTGTGCGTATGTGTGCGTGCGTGTATGAGTGTGAGTGTTTGTGTCAGTGTGCGTGTGCGTATGTGTGCGTGCGGTGCGTGTGAGTGTGTACGTGTCTGTGTGTGCGTGTGCGTGTATGTGCGTGCGGGTGTATACGTGCGTGTGCGTGTATGTGTGTGCGTGCGTGTGTATGTGTGTGTATGTGAGTGTGTGTGCGTGCGTGTGCGTGCGTGTGCGTGCGTGTGCGTGTATGTGCGTGCGTGTGCGTGTATGTGTGTGCGTGTGCGTGTCTGTGTGTGCGTGTGGGTGTATGTGCGTGCGTGTGCGTGCGTGTGCGTGTATGTGCGTGCGTGTGCGTGTATGTGTGTGCGTGTGCGTGCGTGCGTGTGTATGTGTGTATGTGAGTGTGTGTGCGTGCGTGTGTGTATGTGTGTGCGTGCGTGAGAGAAATAGAACAAGAAATAGAGAGAAGTGTGGGGTGAAGTATTGAATAAATACCTACCTCAACTTTTCCTCCATTTTTAATTACTTTGGATGAAATATTGCATATCGAGAAGATGTAATTTGGAGGGTAAATAATTTCCCTCGCCTATTTAAAACAATGGGAACACAAAAAGAATAGAAGGAAAATGAAGATAATACACAATTGTCTATAATAATGTTTGTCTCTGCTTACTTTACCGGTTGAAGCATGTTTGCAATAGACAGAGATACACGGATTTTAGGCGGCGATCTGCAAGGATCTCGAGGAAAGACACGTGTATAAGGGAGAAAATGAAAGTAAAAGGTTCATTGGTAGAATAAATGAAGGCAGAACGATTAAGATGGTTTGGACACGTGAAGAGGATGGATGCCAAACAAGATGGACATGAACGGACCTGAGTGGGACGTAGGTAGAGAGGAAGACTTAGATTAACATGGAAATAAGGAATAACACTAACATAACATGAGAGAAAGGAGATCAGAGGATGGATCCTGGGAACACAGAGCAATGAAGAACAATTATATGTACTTCCTAAATGAGTGCAGGAAGATATCAAAGATATTGTAAACTTGAAATAAATAAATAAATAAAAGGCTATTACTAAGAATATCAGCGTAAAACATGTTCTTTGTTAAAACAAAAATACAATTTCAATATACGCCAATATTAGAGTAGCTAAATGAACATCAGCCGACAACAATACTTAAAATTATTGAAGTGACTTGTTTATATAATAATTATTTTAACTTTAACAAGCAAATTTGCATTTTAGGAGTTGCTAGCATCCTCGTGACGCAATTCCAACTTGCAACAACAAATGGAGCGAACACTTCCAGTGGGTCGTGGGTCATCTCTCTTTCTGATAGCCCTGGTGTTAATGTGGAAATCCCTTTCAAATTGAAAATAACTAGCGATTCATGTGCTCTCCTTGAGGAAGTGCAGGTTAGTTACAATTTTGAAACTAAATAACAAAATCTAACAAGTTGATACATGTAGGTATGCCTGTAGAAAGCAACACGTATCATCCAAGTACCAATGATGCGCTGTAAACATTAATTTGGAGTACATTGCTGACACGTTTAACAGAAATCGGTATTCCTAGATGCACAAACTACATATGTGGGTACATGAAAGTAGGATATCCAAGTTAGTTTACTAATTGAGGCTTATTCCATTATGGCGCTTAGTGTGTCCGCAGTAATTCTGTGTTAAGGGAATTAAGTTGACGTGACGCAGGACATAAGCTGACGCACATTTTTCTGGTCCCCAAACTTTGTAGTTGAGAGAGTTCTCTACTTCTTACTTTTATTATTAATTACTGCAGAGCTAGCCTTTCGTTGTTTTTCTTGCATTCTACAGGAGCGCTCGCCGAGTAAGGCAACTGTTTATCCCATTAAGGTAATTGGTTCATTCAGCAAGTGCGCCTAACGTTATACAACATGACACTCGAGACTTTAATCACGTTTAGCTCTCGTTTTCACGAGATTCGCTTTTGCCATTTATAGTTAAGCTGCACGAATATCGCCCAACATCCATCAAGAAGGAAAGCATTTGGTGCATATTGTCCCAGAATGTTATCTACACACTAGCTCTCATATCAGCCCTTTTCATTTCGCACGTTACATAGGTACATGGTCTCAACTTAACTCAATAGGTAAACATCGCCTTTACACAATTAAATAGACCTTACTCGTAGTTTTCATAGTCTCTATATTGTAACTTTGGTTGTGGTGAAAAGTAAGAAGACAGATGTAGTCGAGATAAAGAAACACTTTTATTTCCGTAAACAGTTACTTTGTACACTCGTTGCAACAACAAGAAAGTCTTTTCCGATTCTCCAACAGCACGGCTCCGAACTCGTAACACAAAGAACTGTCTCTTCTCCGTCGCCACAACTCTTCACATCGTCTGTCCGTCTCCGTCGGCACGACTACTCAACGCTTCACATACGTCTGACTGACTCTTCTGTCGCACTTTACCGCTATTTATATCTCCCAGGCACTATTCTGGAAGCTTCAGGAAGGTTCAGTTATTGCGGCGAGATACAAAGTAGAAGATTCCAGTAGCCTCTATCCTTTTCTCTCTTTCGGCAAGCGCCCCAACAATGTGGCGATTCTCTTTCTCTTTCCTTCGGCTCCTTTGCGGTAGTGCCGACAATAATGCGATGGGTGACACTGCTGTTGTCGGCAATTAGATGCGGCGGGCGCGGTGACGCTATTTAATTTTAGGTTATTTTCCCAATTTCCTATAAAAGTCATACACAAATTCATTGACTATTCATTGGTTCGTATGTGATAAATCAACTATTACTTACAGGAATATGTTTCTATAGATACTCTCACTAGTTATCTAGCTCTTACAGCTATAACATAACACCATTATAGAACTATACTTATAGATCCGCAAAATATTCTACAGGAAACACTGACAATTGCCACACGATTTAGTTGGGTAGTTCCTTTGTGAAACACTATTAACATACCAATGTATAAGCTTCATGATTTACGGTCTGTGTGCAATATGAACGAGTAAGACATTTACATATGAATATTCTTGAAACGGAAAAAACTATTTTATTTTCAAGCGTTATATTTTGACTGAAAAATAAATGCATGTGATTACCCGCAACCTAACGTAGCACAATTGTAACGCTTATCAACATTCTGGCGTAGGTTTGTGAGTTTGAAAACTTTAGGGACTTATTTCTTTAACATTTGTATACAACTTTCCATAAAACGTGTTCAGATATTCGATCAACAGATACACTAGTTTATTAATTCGACCACGAAGGTACAAGAACTTATGGGAACACACCCAAAAACTAATGAGCCGATTGAGTTTCTTTCACTACAGGACTCGAACCGTAGCCTACAAAATATTTGAGCTGTTTGAGCTACAAAGGACTACACATGATTATCACACTTATGTGCAGGTAGAGAATTTCTAATGTGCAGCACTGTACGTATCTCTGGCTAATATGGCACTGCAACACAGGTATTTGTTACTTCGGATACCCAGCGGTAATGTTTCGCCCAATTCCTTGAATAATATGGATTACTTCAGTGTAGAGTTTCGATCTCTAACTTAAAGGAACCTATGCTCCTTATTGCAACGCTGGAGGTGGTAAAGACGCCTTTAGCAAACCGATATCTCCTTATACTCCACATATAGGTAATATCATACAAATATCGTTATTCCGTTTTAACGAAAGGTTACTTAAAACTTTATAAATCTGTAACTCACTATATCCCGAGTAGGTAATGCCATTGTTTTGTTCTTGGTAGGTTTGAAAATGTAATCCTAATCAATACATTCGTTGTTTTCCATAACAGCTGCAAGCATCAGATTAAAAATACTACGGCCTAGCATTGTTTCCCCAATGCACAATACTTTGTAAATGCTGCGATGCTAGTTCATTGAACAAACTACATTTTATTCAATTCTGAAAAATACGAGCTTCAGACAAAGAGATACAAGATACGAGGAACTGAAGTGTATTAACCCTCGCATTAGCAAAGAGGGTGGGGCGGGGTACTTCATGCCCACCTTCTGTGACTTTTTTAAATTTTCTGTTTTAATTTATTGATTAAAGTTATGCACTCAATAGTTGTTAAACACTGTTTTTACTACTGAACTGCGTTTTTGTTTCAAATTTTTTCATTGTTTGTGTTTCTGAGAAACAAAGAAACGTCAAGTACTAAAATTCATTCCAATAGAAATCCGTTTTGGGTAGGTACTAAGTGAAGAATATATGTGCTGCCGAGTCGGGGTTTAGAGGAGGGAACCCGGGACACGCACACGCACACGCATCTCGTTGTTTTCGACCTACTATCAGCCAAAAACTGTCCAAGCCTAGTTGTCAGCCTGACTTCTCACTTAACATGCCCACATTCTACATGGAAACTGTTACTATTCCCTATTGCTTCTTATTCTTACGCTAATTATTGAAAAATGAACATACATGAAGCAGAAATACGTAATTCATATAAAGCAGAAACAACTTCCAAATACGAGAACCATTTCAAATGTTTTCTTCAGTACCAATTCATTTTGGGTGCATGTTACATTATACTGCCGTCACTACAGCTCATTCTTTTTATAAAATGCGTACCATCCTAAGCTATTGTCAATAATGATTTCAAGGTCGCGGGTTCAAGCCCCGCCTAGACCGATGATTTTTAAGTGTACTTAAAAGTGATATATCCGTGTCAGTAGATTTATGGCATGATAAAGAACTCCTACGTGACGAAATTCCGGCACACCAGTGGTACTGATATGATCATGGTAATTGGCAGTGTCGTTAACAAGTAAGGCAGAACCTGTAACGTAATTCGGATTACAGAAGCGTCAGTTGTTAACATTACTTACAAATAGGGCTCCTTCTCACTGAAACACTTCTACCCTGCATACAAATAAGGACATTTGTTGTATAAAGTTCTCTTTCTAGATGTTCATAGCGTGTGTTACTATGTGGCTGGGAAAAGTTATCTTCTTCAATACCTCATTTTGTTATTTTGCACTTAAGATCCATGCTGGAAACTTGACCTTGTGCATGGATAACATTTTACCAAAGCTCAATCCTACGCTGAAAACTAAATTTTGGATGTTTTTTGTGGTGTTTAACGCCCGCTTTTACCACTAAGGCACCACAGGCGGTGACACTGATGACACATGGAATGAAGATGGAGCACCGGTAGAATGTGATGGCGGGGGAAACCTGAATACCCGAAGGAAACCCGCCCCAGCGCTGCTTCGTCCATCACGAATCCCACATGCGGTTGCCTGGGATCGAAACCGGGCCAATCTAATGCGCTAAAAGGATGTTAAGCTATTTCTTTTCGAAAGAGGGAAAATGCATCTTCTTATTTATTTGCTTGAAGGCTTCCACCCAAGTATGTCGTGTACTACTACAGGGCCTCTGAAAGCTGCAATCCAACGTGCAGAAATTCCTTGCACCGTACTTCGTGGTGATTCGGCTCAATTCGTGCAAGTGCAGAGCGAAGAAGCGTGTGTTGATAGATGTCTTGCTTATCACCAAAAAAGATACGTGCAATACAGTTACCTAATAATGGAGCATCTTTGTCCAAAGTCCATTTAAATCAAAGTGGGAAGTTTCTTACGCTCTTTAAAGTCCTGACGATAGAGCCAGATGCCTCATCAGTGGTACGATAATTACTTGTGTGAGAAAATCATCTTCTGAAAGACAGTATAACTACATGCAGAAATATATGGTGAAATCATAGGAGACGCTAGAGAGGAAGAATTAAACAAGTTGCTGTATCTTGGAGAAGAGCATTCTGTATCCATTGATGAGGTTTGTACCAGTGCTTTCTAGATCATCAAAACAAATGTAATTTGGTGATAAAAACCAAATTAACGAGTTTAATACTGCACACCGCACGTAAGCGTCATGGAGTGAGAAAGAAACAGCTGTGAAGGTGAGGAAGGGGGAGACGGCAAAGCTAGAGGGACAAACGTAAGGAATGAGTGAGTGGAAGTTTGCACCGAAGTCAGCTTTTCATAGTCATATTTTGCACCTTAAATACAGTGGTGCATACATCCTCAGAGGCCTTGCGCCGAAGGTTTGCACCAGTCCTGCGAGCAAAGCTCACTGCCAACTGCCTCGGTTACCAAGCTCGCTACACCGTTCGAGTTGAATTAATGCTTCTGACTCGAGCCATTCACCTTATGCACGAATATTGCTGAGGGTCTCGCTAGTTGAGGAAGTGATGCACGGAAAGCAGCATGCTCTATACATGTCCAAACGTGTGGTAAATGCAGCACTCCTTTGTTGTGTCCAGGAAAAACCGACACGCACTGGGTCGGAATCGGCATCTCTCCGTACACTACAATTGTTTATATGTAGCAAGATCACACTATATTACCCCTTGTTAAGAACAATTGGCAGCGTTCGGCTCGCATGGGTGTACTGAACTTTGATGCCACACAATTACATTGCGCACACTTGCTCTGTAAGGGTTTAACGTTATCCTAAAATGCTTTCAAATTCATGAAGCCCTTCATGGCTGTTGCATGTATCTCCTCAAAGTGATAGATAGCGTTCCACACTATAAAAGCAACAGTTTATTACTTCTTCGTCAATCGGAAATATTCAAAATAAGGGAGCTAATAAATTAACTTTTTAGTGAAAAATGCATGGTGAAGACCTAAATTGAGGGGTACAAAGAACGAACCAGGTAAATCGCTTTCTTTTTGTATTTTTTTCTTTTTGTTCCAAAATGTGCTTTATATGGCATTGGATACCCCATGGAAAGGGATATCTATTAGAGGTACACATCAGGAAAAGAAACTGGTTAGTAATGAAAGTTTGATGCGGTCTTACCCGCTCCTCAATTCCGCTATCCTACGCGGTATGCTGTTCTCAGGTGATTCCTACTCCGGCTGCTCTGGCATGTGATCTTAATTTCTGGGTATGCGTGGGTGTTTTCAAATAAAAGCCAGAACTCTCGCTGAAACACTTTTATTCTCACTAAAATAAGAATGCGTGAGACTTGCCGATCGCTATTAGCAACGTTAAGTCGTTACTGTGTCTTGACTAAGACCGAAGATTGTTACTGTTAAATATAATGTGTCCTCACACTCGAGGATCCGGAATGCAAGTCCCGTGACTGAAGTGCTCGCTCGGAGATCTGGGCGACAAGTGTCCTGACCGCTCCGTCCGGGTTCTGGAGAGAAAGTGTCTGCTCCATGCGCTCCCAGTCAGAAGTCCCCTCGGACTTTCCTTCAAAAACCCCTCCAATTTCATGGCGCGAAAAATCTCTATGCTCTTCATCTCTTAATTACCCCTACGCCAGCAGTGGGGTTTTGTAGGCAGCCTGCGTGAGTATTCTTCGTTTGGTAGTACAATGTACCAGCTGACTACCTGGAATTTACCACTAATGACTTGCCTGCAACATTACGTGTTCCTGAACAATCTTCCCAGGTCTGCACCTCTTATATATGCGGCCATTTTAACATTTACTGATTCTTTAATTCTGCCACGTGAAGCAGTATTATTTCCATAATTATGGTATTCACAATTTTGGCTTCAAGTTTTGGCGTAAAGCAGAATCAGGCAAGTCAACTGTTCCAAAGAATGAACCAGGTAAGTCAGTAATCTGCCCGCGAACAGACAGCAGGGTGTCATATTCCGCCTTTTACTGCTTGTTGTTCTTCTAAGACAGTTGTTTTTACGTTATGTTTCCTTGTTTACATTGTTATTTCAATATTCAATAATAAACTGTGATGTACTGTTGAGATGCGAACATTAGAAAATAAAGAAGACCAACCAAAATATGCTTACTAAACGGAGGAGAGCCAGTCGGATTGCAGATGTTGACAAGAAATGAAGATTAACTGCATATGAAAATGGAAATGCTTACAGATGCTTGAGGCAACCACTTAAGCAGGAATAGCTGAAATACAGCCTAGAAATGCAAAATGATCAGAAGGCCAATTTGCGAGGGTCAACAGCTGTGTTACGTATTAACCATAGGAGACACATCAGAGAGAAAAAGTCGCATTTACGTGCAGGGTTTCGAGTTCTTGCTGCACATGGGCATAAGCGTGATATGCCAACCTGTGCAATACATGGTATCGCATAAAGCACATTAAGAGAACATACAGAAGAGCCTGAAGATTATTGGCTGTGCGTTGCAGGATATCAGAGGCTAACTTTCAGGTCTCTGCAAGAAACTTGACGAATCCATAAGGTCATTGATACTTAAACAGCTTTAAAGGAGACAAAGCCGTTACGCCTTAACGGATTAAAAAAGGACCTATTTGCCTGAAGACCTGAAAAGATGTTTCTGGTGTTTAAAGAACTTCATCTTAATTTGTTATTTTCTATGAAAGCTACAGGTACAGTATTAATATCTTTCAATATATTGTGATAAATTCTCCGCCAAATTAGAAGTAGGTACTGTCCTCAGAAAGGCATAAAGATGAAATTAAATAACGAATAACCTTAATGCTCTTCATAAAAAAGCTGACATTCTACTAATTCAAAACAGATGTCACACACACGGCAGTGCAAACCAAGAAGCTGGAAGCAATTTGTATGAATTTTGCTAAAATGTTCTAATACAGAATATAAGTACTAACGGGTGTACTACGAGAAGCGTGAGCTACCAATGCATTCATTTAACATCCACGTTTTCTCTATAGGGCAGTCAGCTTACTACTGTATCATGGAGGTATTGGAAACAAAGGTCCCAAACAGGTAGTCTCGTCTCTTTCATTTCATTGTGAGTTACATTGATCACGGGGTTGAAGACTTTTAAATGTTTTGTGACTCTGATTGAGGGAAAAACAAGAATGTCATCATGTTTCGTACCTTACATTATGTGGTTCATAAAATCATCCATGGCTCGACAAACTTCAAAATCACATCTCCATAACGACGTCATTCATACCTGCAATGTGATAGGAACGTTTGTCTCTCAAATTTCAAATAAAGAATGGAAACTACAGAGGAGCTCCAAAGTATGACTGCAAGCTCAAAAACCAAACCGTCACCTTACATTGTTGTGAGTGCCTGATAGAAAATGGTGGTTAGGTAATAATGATGAGAATGGTAATGACAATAATAGTAATAATAATAGTAATGATGATCATAATAATAATAATAATAATAATAATGATGATGATGATGATGATGATGATGATAATGATAATGATAATGATAATGATAATGATAATGATAATAATAATAATAATAATAATAATAATAATAATAATAATAATAATAATAATAATAATAATAACAATAATAATAATAATAATAATAATAATAATAATAATAATAATAATAATAATAATAATAATAATAATAATAATAATAATAATAATAATAATAATAATAATAATAATAATAATAATAACAATAACAGAATCTTAATAACAAAAGCACCTAGGACAGCTGACATGCCTGGTTCTCTTTCTCTTTTGGTAATTTTTTTTTTCTGAAAAATGTTATTAGAATGAGGTTTTTTTCTTTTGTGGGATATTGTTGCTATAACACACATCACACATTTGGTTCACTATATCCGAAACTTCAACATTTTTCATTGTTCAAAAGAAGTACTTTGTATGAGGACCACCCGTTGGGTTGTATAATTGGAAATTCGTTTTCAGGGCTTCTTGGAAAAAGTGATTTCTGTTGTTTTCCTGGATCCTTGAACCACAGGTTTAACATGTCCTATTTCCTTTCCAGAAGTGATGGTTTAACATGAATATCTGGGTTCTGTAGAAACTTCGCAATCCATATTAATCTCTTAATACATTAGCACTTGGCTCGCTCGCGAACATGACTGACTGCAAATTGCATGCTAAACATTCGACGGTCTGAGGTACAAGCTAGCTTACAGGCGTTTGTATCCTTCAAAGGGCAATAACCGCTATGGTAATGCAATCGTTTTGCAGACCATTTAGCAAATAATTAAGCAAATTAAATTTGCATCTATTTCCCTCCTAGCGGAGAACAAGGTTAAGGGAAAGTATTTGTGTTCAAGTTGGAGGGACAGCCCTCCTAAGGCATTTAATATGCATACAAATGCTGTGGCTCGCTTAAGTGGGAAGTACAAACTGTCCAACCTCACTAACACACCCAACATCTCCAGTCGAGTTAACGCAGAGAAGCATTTGCACGCTCCAGTAATCGCAGTGCCAGCCAGCCAGCCAGCCAGCCAGCCAGCCAGCCAGTCAGCTCTCTCCACAAGACATCCAGCCAGTCATTCCACTGTTAGCCCTTGAGTCTTGTGTTTCCATCTTTCTCAATAACGTCAATTGTTCCTTGCTGCCAATAGACCAAGCACGAATTGCATTCGATATTGAGGTGTCACCTGAAATATATGCTTTAAGGTTCCTTTGAACAAAAAGATCAAAGCGTGTTTCTGAGACAGTTAACGAAGCGTATACTTCAAAAAAGAAAATGAAATAAATACCAATTATTGCAGTGTAATTTAGAGATTTTAAAGGAAGCAGAGAAGGTATTTAGGACATTTATGCTACCCCAAATAAAGGTTTAATGGAAAGGTTTCTGTAATATTTAGTTCATCAAAAAATAATGCCTACCTATATGTCCGACTAGAAAACATCTCCAAGGTGTTCTAATCTCTTTAGGGAAAGGGGAATACAGAACCACATGACAACTCATGATGTTGCCATAAGTCTACTATCTACATCATCTACATCGGAAGATTAGCTAGCACAAGATATATTGCAAGTTTGGGTGTAATCTTTCGCAGATAACGCTGGAGTTGTTCATGTCAAACACATTCTCGTAAAAGGAACACAGTAGTGGGTGTTACTGCCGCCTCAACTTACAGCTTATTATTTCAAGAAAACCTTAATGTCTCATTGTTTATAACGATGGCTCAAGAACATATATTAATGCTGTTACCATCAACGAAATTATCTAAAAATAGTCGCTACTTGAGTTTTATTCTATTTTGAGCTCTATGTAATAAAAGAAGCATTTTCCTGTTATCAATCTCGCTATGTGGTCTATGTACTCCGTCAAACCTTCTATATTACTAAGTTCTGTTAATTCAAGAAACTATATTATCATTATTACTAAATTACACAGGGAAGAAATTAATATACACGGGCTGTTATACCTGTTCCTGGGAAACTAATTCGACTAACAGAACTGACCTTTGGAAATACAGATACAAAGTTCAAATTGCTAACAAACTAACTGATAGCTTTAAAGCTGAAACAGGAGTTAAACAAAGAGAAGTTCTTTCTGCCACCTTGTTTAGCATAATAATTGGCTCAACAATCTCACAATCACATGTCAGAGGAAATATAGGCACGAGGTCCTAACAATGTTTGGCATACGCCGACGATGTTTTATTAACAACGAGAAAGCTATCCTGTTTGAAACATTAAAAAAACTGGTAGAACTATCTAAGCAATGATGATAAATGTACACGAAACTAAACACTTAAAATGCACAGCAAAGAAAGAAAAAAACTAAAGGTGTGATAATAGAAAATACAGAATTAGAAGGAGTGGAATCTCTCAAATACCTTGAGCCTGTAGTCAATAATAACAATGATATAAAGAATGAAATAAAAGAAAGAATTGCTCTAGGTAGTAGAGCCTTCTATGCTAACAAATTTCTGTTCAGGAGTATGTTAGTATCCAAGTCAGCAAAAATAAGATTATATTGTAAGATGTGCGTGTGAAACCGGGGTCCTTAATGAAACAAGTAAACAAAACCTAAGGGTATTCTAAAGAAGGATGTTACGTACTATACTTGGAGCAGTGAAGCAAAATGATGATACATGGAGAACACGTTTTAATAACGGATTAAATTAATTAATCAAAATGAATATATCGTTAACCACGTAAACCCTTTAGGATCAGGATGGTTTGGACACATAAATCGGACCCCGGATGATATAATGCTTAAAACAATATATACATGGACCCCAATGAATACAATATTAAGGGGACGTCCCAAAAATAGCTGGTTAGTTGATGTACTTGATGACATTAAGGATATGAAAATAAAAAACTAGCGTGTTTGCGTACAAAATAGAAAAGTTCAGAAACAAATTGTTGAGAAGGCCAAAACTTTTATAAATCTGTAGCGCCTTAGTAAGAAGAAGTAGAAGAAGAAGAAGAAGAAAAAGAGGAGGAAGAAGAAAAAGAGGAGGAAGAAGAAGAAGAGCTTTTATACCTAATATTATTAAACAAAATAAAAGCCGAAGTGTTTTGTTTAGCGTAGTTAGAGGGACAATATTGAATTTAAGTAGGTAGGTACATGAATAGAGAGAGATGGTGAAATGGCTATGGCCATGTAAGCCAAGTTGACGACAGTTGGCCAAAAAGACGGCGGGGTGAAGAAGGTTGAGATAGGTCCGATATTGTGCTGAATGGCAGCCAAGGACCATAGATTCAAGTGTCCTGATTCCCGCGCCCTTGCTCTTGGCACTTTAATTAGTCATTAGAATAAAGTGAGGTTAAGTTGTTTGAACCGCCTCAAATCAAATCCCTCATCAGTTAATAGGGCACATAGGTGAAGGGAGGTTCAGGGACCGAACAGTCCTGTTCATCAATAATGTTTCTTTCCTTTTGTTACATAGCTATTCGAAAACTACACGAATAGAACAATCCTGATACACTCAGAAAGATATGTATTGTACCTCGTTTAGCGGATGTCATATATTAAGTGCCAAATTATTTTAATTGGTGATTCTGTAGATTTTATTATGTGTTTGTCTGTCAATAATGAGTAGTCGACATTTATAACAGCATCTGCAGTGGTGCGAGTTGCGTTATAAACATACTGGAGAGGTTGCTGTGAAGTCACGGCGTTCAGTGGCCACTGACCTTGCAATACTATGTACGTATAACTCGTCAGGGAGTGTACAATCTGCTTCAAATGATAACAGCCACATGTTTGTATTATTCACTTTTTAGTCATCATGTTAATGAACTCTACACTGCAGTATAAGGTATTAGGATACTTTGTCCTAATGTTTCTCACACAATAACATTTTACGTAAGTAGGTATACAGGTGTTAATGAATTACGCCGAAATATTTTCAGAGGATAAGAAGATGTCTTAAACAAGTAATTTGAGATAGGAGACATGATCTGTTCGTTCAAATTTCGAAGTTACGGCTATAAGTGTCTAAGGTGCCAGTACGCCACTGACTCGAGAGCGCAACACACAAGACCATACCTCTCTGGCGCAATGATTAGCGTTCGAGCTTAAGGTCATCATCGTTTTCGAGTTCGAGACTCGTTCGCTTTTTTATTTCTTCTTTTCTTTATGTTGAGTAGAGCATATTAATGTTGTTTTGATCTAGCTTTTAAATTAAGTTTCAATGTATGCAGTTTTATTTCAACATTTCAGTACTATTAATCACAATTCTCGAAACCCACACGCGCACACACGCACGCGCATACACGTACACACGCACACACACGCACACACACACGTACACACACGCACACACGCACAAACGCACGCACACACACGCGCAGATCCTGGTATGCAAAAAGAGCTATCCGTTGGACTACCTCTGAAAACTGCAGAATCACTGATTTTCCATAGGCACCTACAAAAACAAACTTGTAATTTGCATCACACACAGCAAGTAAATCTATTGATAATTGGCTCAGTTACTCCGAAATGCTTTCCATCAACGACTTTGGAGCCAAGTTAACATTTTTTAAAGCCATTTGCCATTTCCAACCTATCCTCTGTTGTACTGTGATACATATCTGAAGTTTTCGCTATAACATATTACACACTTCTCTGACTTGTGTCTCTTGTGTGTCCCAAACGATATCCATGATGCAGCTCCATAAATGAACATCTTTCTGCAAGAAGTTCCTCCTGTCTTTCTGACAAGGTGTTGCCGAAGATATGGGAGAATCGGAGAGGACTTTTCCCAAGGAAACTGCTAAGACAAGAGCACCAAAAATATGGATCTGGTGCTGGCCCACGGATAGGTCACTGTGTTTCTTTATAAACAAATAACATTCCCCAAAAAGTTGCTACATTGCGAGATGACAAAATTGGAGAGAGAAAATGACTCAGAAATCCTGGAAGCAGAAGAGATGCTAGACCTTCAGCCATATCTAGTGCAAAGGAAGGAAAGGTCAGTGCACTAAGATAGCAAGAGGTGAAAATGATCCTCTAATTAATGTTTTAAATAATAGTATTGGAGAGCAAGAAAAGCGTGAGAAGCAGGTAGAAGAGGACGGTGACTGCTTGTTGGTACTATCTTTATCACACCTTTTGAAGATGATTGCTAAGAGGAAAAAGCTTCCAGTCAAAACAAAGGTAATGAATGGTTTGCAAGGGGCAAACATTTGAGCATACACCCAATACAGTCATCCTCCGTATACAAGTTGTGGATATTTGCCAAATTATCACCAACAATATCAGTCAACCAGGCTACTTTATGCATGTTCCACCCCAAAACATCGCTTCTGGTACTCCAACGTCAGCATGCGCCGAACACTGCAAACGCTCAACCTGATAACTACGGAGAAGATAAGGGTCTCCGTCGGAATGTGCATTTCTGATAAATCTGACTCTGTCCTGTTGGACATGTTCAACTGAACTAACTTCAGATAACTGTATTCACAACAGAGAAATAACACACATTTATGCAGGTAATTTTAATGATAATTGATGACAGTATAATGATAACACTACATCAATATTTGCTTCATTTGCGAACTGATAATTTTGCTTATAAAGAGTAGTGTTTTCAGCTTGGTTAGCACCTGAAGGTGTGGCGGTCACGTGATCACGAATGTGGTGCAGTTCCAACACTTTCTGCAACACCAATGACCTCGCGCTACCTCCACTAGGCCACGCCTCAAGGTGTGCAACAAAACAGATAGTATATACAGCAAGTGTTGTTCGTTTGGCAGCACTGTTACGACCATATAAAAATATCACGTAGTAAACTTTTGATTGATTTGTGGGAACAGGAAAAGATGAAGTAACACGCCCAAATACCTACACTTCTACTCCCAACAGCCTATATATTATAAAACTAGATGTTGACTACAATATTGCTTACCTCAATTGGACAAGAAGCTTTTCTTCCTGTGTGACAGATTTTCGGAGTATTGTGTCCTGTTTTATTTCAGTAATATATACGTATATCTAGTAATTCATCGAATGACAATGGGCACAAATGACCTCGTTGTCGACGGGCCGTTAAACCCCACACACTCACTCACTTGAATGACAATAGCAAAATTCTGGCATTGAAACATTTATCGCCATATTTTCTTAAATCTGTGAACATCTGCTCAAAATAATCCCTGTGCACTTCTCTCTGCAACAAAGGGATGCACCCATAGCCTTTTTTGTTCCTAGTCTTCCCTCTATGCTGAGTGCAAATCACTGCTAGCTTTTCAATTTCAATTTAAACACTTGCAGCATAGGCGCAATATCTCTGTGTTTGCAACGTTTAATAGGATGTCTGGAAATGTTGACTTACTGCATATACTTTAGGTCGGTAGTTCTTCTAGATACACTAGCGGCGCATAAAATTGACTTTGTCACAAATATGGTAAATCTGTGACAATTTTCACTGAATTACTTAATAATGTGTACCAATTGTTTAGTGTGGCTCATAGATAAGGGAGAAATTAATAAAATATATTTCAATATGGCACTGTGGTTAAATATATGAAAATACATTTATATTGGCAGAGTTCGTTATTACAAGGATCCTTCCTTTTTCTTTCTTTTTAGCTACAGGAAATGGAATTAAAAGCGGAAAGGAGATGTAAAACAAGTATATGTATAAGAGGAAGCAGCAGGAAATGTAGTCCTGAATGTCAAGAGTTTATTTAACGTTTGAAAATCCATGCATCTGTCTTGTGATATGAGAAAGGATGAAGCGCAGATAAAGTTTTCGGTAGCAAAACATCAATTTCGAGTTTCTACTATTCTATCTTAATCAAACTTACCCTTTCTGGCATCTCGTGTTCCTTTCTTTTAAAAGGGACGGACTGAAAGAAAACCTTAGGTCGATTGATTCCATTTTCTTTGATTTTCTTCCAGCGGAAATTGTCTGTCGAGTCTACATAACCACACATGAAATGGATCCTTTTCCACCACGACAAACACAATCCCCTCTGAAGGTTCATCCTGCCTTTCTCAGTGGCGTGTTGTGCAACCCAACCCCAGTCTTTAATTATTATTTGCTTCCAATTTGTCCCCTAATACAGTTACATAGGAAGCCGAGATACGCTTTTTAATCCAGGAGAATATATAAATAAACACATGCTCTTGTTTGTTTAAAATTGTACATTCTTAGCACTCAGGATAAGAAACTGATTCTGTTCGGTGTCTTTAACACAACATTACCCCGGATGAAAGCAAAACTCAAGCCACCAGAATGAACAGTAAAGTTGAGCAATCCTTTAATAAAATAGAACTGGAAAAGAGAAGTTATCTAACAAATGAGAGTTAGTTTTTATGGATTTTATTATGATAACAGTAAAACGTGTTTAAAGTAACTGAAACTCATCTTCCCTTTTTAGCAAACTAATATATTCAGTTATAACCTCCTACGAACTCTAATAATAATGGGGCAGCATTCAGCTATATCCATTTAATTACATTCAGTACGATATCCATAGGGGATGGAGAATTAGAATTTACCCTTTGTCTCACATTCGTTTCATAATTTGCCGAAAACGCATCCTACCATTTCCTTCCAGGGAAGTGATATAAATTTCAAACTAGGCCATGTCAAATTCTACAAAGGAACTGTTTAATAGCCACAAAGTTAACCTCTACGCTGTAGTCTGCGGTCTGCCTTATAATCCTGTGTATTGGAAGTGAGAGCGTGTTTTCAATGAGGAAACGCAGCGATTGGTTGTTTCATACTTCAATGTGTGAGCAACAATAGCACTTTACCACGCAGTAACATTCATGGCACGAACAGCAACAGTTTAGAAGCCTTTAAGTACTTCAGACTTACACAAAGTAAATATTCGAAATGCTCCTCAGTGAATTACATAAACGAGGAAATGTTATTTGCTGTTAGGATGAGACATTTTATAGACCAAGCATGCGTTTCTCTATGAATGAATCATAGTTACAGTAGCTGGTATTTGCCATGCAACCACATTCTGACATGTACCATACCGTTTCGCATATGGAAACTGTCCTAGTCCCCACTATGCAGTGTTTATTCGTGTATCATACTGTAATAAAAGCATAAGAACCAAATGCAATATTACGGATTAGGTCAGATGCATTCTGCCTTCCCAAAAGCCACTATCCCCAACTCTTTGTTTGAATCTGCTTTCTTTTCTTGCGTAAGCTAAACACTCATAAGCTATACGCACACTGTGGTGACAAAGTGCACCCTTGTTGTACTACATTCAGGGTATTGCTTAACAGTGCTAGCTTTCATGATCTAATCTCTATTTAATAGCACATCCTAGGAAAACAGGGTTCACCTCACGGGATTTGAACAGTGACACAGTCATGAGGTGGTGTGCGAGTGGCATGAGCACTACCTCAGATACATGAAAGTTCTTGGAGAAGGTACTGGGTTCAGATCTTTGGCAACGTGGTTAGGCTTTCATCTAAGGATGCATCGTGCTTAACTCAGGGGTGGTGGATAACTCCACTGTTGCCATTTATTTTCCGTCACCTTTCTTGATGTCTCCTGCAGCGTCTACAGCCTCAGACTCTTAACGCTTTTGGTCGCGTACTTATCTGATCATGATCTGTCATTAGGTGGCGACAGAAGCAATATCACTTCTTACCTTGCAGTTACACAGTGAGTACCACTTGACAGTTCGGAACTTACAAACTTATATTCTTCCCAACTTAGATCTTGCAGGCGCCTACTGCTTTTATACGAGATGAGCTTTACACAGCTTTACTATTCAAAGGACGCCCATTGCGAGTAACACAAAGAGTGCATCAGCGTACCATATTCTGCTGCACTCTAGCAAAGACATCAGCCATTTCTCTGGCATAAAAGTTTGTCGGTCTAATTCTGATTTATTTATGCCTATAAACACACTGTTGGTGTTTTTAAATACACAAGCCGTGTGTGGGCAAAGTTTGAGAGATAGAAGTAGAGCACCCGCCTGCTAAGCGGAGAGTCTGTGGTTCAAATCCCATCTGTGGCATTGAATTTTTCAGTTCCGATTCTGCCTCTCAAACATTATCGGTCTAATTTTGAATAATAATGCTGTAATTAACTGTAAACAATAATATGTTTGTGTCTTGTTTATGTGTTCTGTGTTTGTTTCTTGGATTAAGATTGTGTGTCTGCCTTACTAAGATAAATGTAATACTAATTTGCATTGTTGATTTTGCCGCAAATACTTAAACTGGGTGGGAGGCAGTAGTTAATGAAATCAACTCCGCTAGTGCTTGAACGAAGCACCGCAGCAAAAAGATTTCCTTAACAAAAGGTGTACATATAAAATAATGCTGTCTATCAACTCCCAAAGTTTGCCGGTCTAATTTTGGGACATTCCATATAGCGCACTTGAGGCCTCAGAAGCGACCTTTAAACAGCCGTTGAGAGCAAACACAATGTATATACAATGAGGGGAGAGGAAATGACGTAAATTATTATACATAAAAGGCAAATATAAGAGCACGGGAATGTTTGAAACATACCTCCTTTTAAACCGTCAGCACTTCAAATGAAGTGTATTATTTATCACCTAGGCTGTATTATGGTAGTGATCATACTTATGTAACATTGGAGAGAGAGAGAGTTAATGTAATATTATGCCTTATTCCACGCTGTTTCTTGGTGTAACATTTAGAGAGACCTCTATATTCCTACTACTGTAAAGGCAGAAGCGGTTCATATACTTTTACCTGTGTATTGTTATTGATTATACAAATTAATTTGAAGTGTAGCCAAAGTGTTCAAGAAAAGCTGCAATTGTGAAGAATAGTGAACGTGGGCTCTCACATTGCCTTTAGGTAACCTCGGTATCATTGCCATGACTGAACCAACTGCACACTGCATCTGATAAGGTTCCGTATGACGTCGCCAACATGCACTACAGTAAAATAGCAAATCCGGACTTCGCCATTGCCGAAATATTCCTTTGTACACTTCGGTAAAGAATTCTCCTGAATGCATTGAGGAAATACATTGTGTCACATGGAATTGTGGAGTCAGATTCAACCAAGAAATCCTAGGAGTTGTCATGCTCTCGTGTTCAAAACAACAGTTCTGGCAGTTCACAAATTTGTACATAAGTTCACATTCACTTCATTATTCATTTAAACTGATTGCCGTAAATACAGTTTAATATATCGTCTGCCATTTCGCTCTCTCTTTGTTCCTCATTTACCTGGATCGAAATAGAATTCTCTTGCAACTTCAAAATGTTTTCCTCTATTTCAATTTAGTTCCTTGCCGTATTAGTGACAAGCAAAATTAACCCTTTTAAGAATGAATTAGTTTACATATCCGTCATCTGTATTAAAACTGCATCATCCATACGGTAGACTACGGATAACTTGGCTTGGTAACCAGAGGTGGAACTCAAGTCTACTGTCTTTGTGTTGTAGGGATTGCTTCTTTACAGTAATAGGTTGCACAATGTTATGCCATCACGGCGAATAAACTGTAACTGCCTCCAGTTTGAGCTATTGTGCGTGTAATGAACATCAGGATTTACTGATAGTGAGTTGTTTAACTTGGTGACCTGAGAATGAGGGATCTCCATATTCACCAGCTTCACTACTATCTCGGTGTATATGACTTTGCATTATGTAAATATTGAGTAGCTTTTATTTTTATTAAACAACTATGGATCCAAAGAGAAGCTACTGTAATTATGTAAAAACTCGTTGGACATTCTGGACAATACCTGTTTCGTCGCTTACAGACATTTATAGAGGCTATGTAACAGTTGAAGAACTGCAGGGAAAGGATAAGGAATCGACAATCCACCCATGTGAATATCAGGAGAGTTTTCATCCGTTGCTAGGAATATCCAGAGCTGTACATAGTGACAGTTATAAGGGGCGAAGGCGGGGATTTATCATCAAAGTTTTTCATCTCATTGTAGAGCAAAAGGGAAAGGTAAGTGAAATTAATTGATTAATACTGAGTTCAAAAATCTACACGCTTAAAGTTGGATAAACATATAGCTTGGCTAATTTCTAACGAACTTTCTTACAACATACAAAGGAAACAAAGCAAGGCTTCATTACAGTACAGCTATATATTAGTAATCCTTAGTGACCATTTACACTTGGAATTAAACATATGCCCCATTTGCCTTATAGTCGATGCATTTTTGTACGGAAATAACTATTTCACTTAATGTTTGTACCTGCACATGCTTACGTAAGAGGAGTGGGTTGCCTTTTATCTTTCCGTTTTGCTACCTGGGGCGTCCAGGAGCTCTAGATGTAATTCTGTACTGTCTGACGAGAAGGCGAGCGGGGTATGATGTATGAGGGCGGGCGTGAGCCGTTAATCTGCTCACACAGTCAATTTGTTTACTATACCGCTCGCAAAAGTTAAAGGCATGTGAACCCTGGCCAATGCTCAAGCAGAGCGCTGTTGCCAAGCGTAGTGCGTGTACCGCCAGACGGTCTGTACATAAGGTCGTGTGAGATGCATTCACCACATTCGGCAGCGCTGGTAGGAGGGGCAAGCGTAGGATTCGCTGGAGTATGCAGTACGCCCCGCCTCCATATGCCTTTAAGTTTTGCGAAGATTATAGGAAATGGTGTACGCGAATCACTAACGCTGTTACATCTATTACTTGTATACTGGGTGTCCCCCTCGAGAAAAAAACAACACTATGATGTGCGGGATGGCAAACCGATCGGTTTTCAAACAGGAAACCCTGTCCGGAAATGTGCGATTTGGGCGCTGGGTAGTGTCAAAATTTGAGAACAAACGGTTGTGACAGTTTGTTAACATTCGTTTCGGTATCTTAATACGGAAGGTACGCAACCCTTTAGTCATATGTGTACTGGGATGAACGACCTGAGCATAATAACATTCCTGCGCATGCGCTACGTCCCTCCATAGAGTTCTTGGTGCCCATCCTACTGCGTAACTTGTGTAGTTTCCAATGCAAAAGCGTTTTACCAGCAGCGCGACATTTACCAGTACACTTCTGCTGAAATGGTCGACATGAGGTCCAGCACACTTTGATGTAAACGCCTCAGATCCAAATCGATGGATTGGTGGAGGTGGACCGGTTCCCTGGCCAGCACGGCCGCCAGATCTGACACCTCTGGGCTACTTTCTGTGGATTTGCATGAAGAGTATGGCACTCCTGTGACCTCAGTGGAGGACCTTATGGCTCAAGTCCACGGAGTGATTGAAAATCCTGAGACAACAGCACGTATTGGGTAATGTGCATGAGGCTTCCCACCGTCGATATAAGCTCTGCAATGGCGGCGGGGGTACAGAGTTCAAAGCCCGTTTGTAATGTAGACAGCTCGATGCTGGGTTTATTGACTCACGCTTTGATACGCTACAGCGTCGAAACTGTGCATTTCCGGACAGGGGTTACTATTTTAAAGCAAATCAGTTTGACGTCCCCCACAACATACTAGGCGTTGTTGGTATTTTATTTGGGGGGGGGGGGGGGAGGGGGAGAGACCTGTATAAATGCTATGATAGCTATTACACGTTCATTTAACAGCGCCGTGTACTGTATATAACTGTATAAACATGATGAGGGTCGGTAGAAAATGTTTATGTAACACATTCCTCCAGGTAGTCAGACAGTATGTGGAAGTCCTTCGCTGTGTCATCTGCTGCTAAACGCTTCATGGACAAGAGAAGTGTAAAATAACTCGTTCGTAAATAACAGGCTCATCACCTCCATTAGTGAACTACTGAACTGAACGAAGTGCTTTTTCTGAACATCAATAATTGATAAATGAGCTTCTTCACTTAAAGGCACTAAGAGTCGTGAATGAATGAAGTGCTTCCCATGGATGAACATCGCTGATAATGTGAGGAGTGATACACTCGGTATGTTTGTGCTTTACGAAGCATTTCCCAGAGTAGGTGCCTATGGCGCACAGCAGCAGTCTCGAGGACAGAGCTAATTGCTACGAGTACATATTGCAAAATAAATGTCTCATTGCAAAACATCCAAAATATGTCCCTAACATTAAGAAGGCGCTGATGCAATGGGAAGGTAACAAAGCTTTAAAGGTTTACATGTGTGTTTACATAAGGAAGAAAACTAAATGTATCAAAGAATGTGTTGCATAAACATTGTAAAGTTCTAGAGCAGCGGTGTCAAGGTCATAGCGCATAGACCTGTGGTACGTGCTTTCGCGTGCCGGCGTGCTAAACTGAACAGAGATGGTCAAAGAGTAAGGGTTGACAAAACTGACGTTGCTGTCTATGCATAGTGGTGTCGACACAACGCATCACTTGGCTATCTGTCCTCGCAGGTTGCCGGGACTGAAGTATACTAATGCATGTATAGGGCCAGTGGTGGACAATACTTAATATTATGTATGCATATGTTTAATAAATGAAAATAAATTATGCTATCACGGAACAAAAATTCTCAGCTTTCTCCATAACACAATAAAATATAACTTAAATACTGTTATCTTTACTAGAAAGTTATCGAGTAAGAATATATACTTATTATTAAAACACTAAATTACAGATTAATCTGGTTGTAATAGAAATACTATTGTAGCTCAGTAAATCGCAAGTTGCAATGCCATCACACGTAACTTAGTTACATCTAAATATTATATGTTACTAGAACATGCAAGTCAAATTAGTAGTCACCATATTCTTATCGGACAGTTTAGCCCTTAATCTAGACGTTGTTAGCTTCATGATAGAAAAAACAACTTCACATTTGTAAGTGCTGACGGGCATTGCCACAATTTGCACTGCAAATTTGCGAATATTCGGATATTGTAAACTCTCAAACATTTGCAAAAAGTAATTACATCCAGGTCATTGAACGTATGCTTTAATAGCATTGTAATCCGTTATTGTGTTCATGGTTACTGTCAGTTGTCTTTTGTGCACTCCTTCCATTAAAGTTCGGCCCAGTGTTTAGCTATAGCTACCTCCTCTGTGTGCTCTAGCAGCGCTTACGTGCTATCTCGCTGACATCCTTGTTCTAGAGGATTCGAGTGGCCATTTAGGTTGTTGAGATAGTCTTAGGTGCTTAGGGTTTTCAACGAACTAGAAGGATACGGTTCTCAAGTCGCGTGAGGGAGAGCTAAAGTACACTGACTGTATCAGCTCAGAATTCATAGGTTTAAATCCCAAAAGTGGGCTTCATTTTTCCTTGATTAGCGCTGTAACATAAACATAAGATAAAAGCGAGAGATGTAAACCTTGATTATTTAGACCTGACCCTGCAGAAACGCAGAGGAGGAGAAAGTAGTCTAAGGTGGGGGAGAAAGGTTAGCAATATTCTCCTTAGCTGCTTTTGTTACTCGCATTGTGAACACACTCGCTGCCCAGGTACTACCGACCCAAAACCCCTCCCAGAAGGTAGTGAACTAGTCCGGCTACTGCGCATACAGCCAAGCAGGGTCAGGTCGAAATAATCAAGCTGTACTCGAAACATGCTTTGGTCGAGGAGTGACAAGCACCTGTACTTTCATTCCAAATTTGGAAACCATGGTTTCATTTATTAACTCTGGAGCATACACGTCTGATTTCTGACTTCGTAATGATTGAATGCTCGGAGTATCAGAACTAAAGACGTCCATGAGAATGAGCAACGATGCCCAACCTTGTCTCTTAAGTGCTAATTACGCCACCTCGATGCTTTACCCCCACCTGCATAAAGCATTTCCCTTCTCTCTAAGTGTTTGGTTACCAATATGAGTGATTTGTTTTTGAGTCCAATCAATGCATCATAAATCGGCGAAAAGTAGCTGGAGGCAAATCCGCGCATTAGCACATAAGAGACAAGGTTGAGCATCGCTGAAAGCAATGTTTTTAGAGACAGCGGTGATGAAAACAATTCCTTTTCCCTGCACTGCTCTTGCTAATAATCGAAACTACAGATAAGTGTGTTTAATTTCCAAGAAAGGCTCAATTTTATGACTGCTTCAAATACATACAGCTCATTTGCCGAAATAGCAGCGCTTTAGACAACAAATATGGTTCTCTATTGCTCCAATTAAGTATTCTACATATCTTCAGCACACCGTGCATTGTGTGGAAACATACTACTTTATGAAAAACTGTGACACCCTTCTTCAGTTACAGAGAGCCTTGCATGAGTCTACGTTTGACTCCAGCGTATTTCTAGAATATTAAAAGTGGGCTGAAGCATAGCGCAAAGTAACTCTACATATTGTACAAAACAAACTTTTAATTTAAGTAAAAGCCAATTACACATCCCGAAGTTTGCACATGCCAGAGGAATAGAGAAAGAAGTAAAAATGAATAACAAAGATATTATTACTCTGAATGTTTGTTTAACAAAGATGGAACTAGAGATAATTGAAAACAGTTTGTAGAAAACACATGAAATGTTACGCAAACAAGTAAAGAAAGATATCATTAAACTTTAACATAGTTCTAAGAGCAAGTTAAGAAAAGAGAGGGGGGAAACGGGCCCTAGCATGAAGAATAAATGTAGCCAATGGGGAATGCATTGATGGTCTTAGGGGTTTGCATTAACCAATAGGAGTTTTAGTGTCTTAGCACCCCAAATAACTTTAAAATAATTAGTAGCAAAACTTTCGTCTTTAAATTATCTTGTATTTCTAATACTTTGTCAATCAACTATAAAATGGTATGTTAGTATATACCTATTGCCCCATTATGCTCTAGTGAACACCATCATCATCACTGTCATCGTCATCGTCATCGTGATCATCGTTATTATCATTATTATTACTATTATTCACTTTATCATATAACACAATAATGTATATAACAGACATATCAAGAGGCTCTTAGCAACTTTTCATCTCTACAACCCAAAATGTGGTAGATTTACCCTAGATATTTATTAAGAGCCATGTACCTAGAGAAGTGGCTCAGCAGTGGCGCGTCAGACTTGCATTCGGGAGGTCCTGTTCGATTCCTGGCGACTACCTGATGTGACCAAGCTCTTCTGTTTTCTTAGGTCGGTAGGCGAATGCTAGGGTGGTTTCACTTCTATCTCGACTTTCCTGTCCATTATTTCCTTTATCCACCTATTAGCTTAAGAGTTGGAGGACCAAGGGACGGTGTTCAGTGGGTTGCGGCTGGGTGGTGTAGGTCTGGTTTGTGGAGGTTCCTCTCCGGTGTCGATTGGATGCCCACGAACCCGGTCCTCCGGGTGCTCACCGAATAGGCTCCCATTGAGGGCACCTCGGGGGTTCTGGACTAGTGGGGAGCTTTAACGCTGTCGGTTGCATTCAACCTGGAAATGTTAGGGACCCCATACACACTTGCGCACGTCGTCTCTCGGATCTGGTTACCCTTCAGACCTGCCTCATTCCTCTCTCATAAGCTTAAGGGCCACGTCGGCGCTCCCCATGATTTGCATCCACCGTTACCGAATGGTTCAGTTGTGTACTCGCATGAAGACTTGGTAAATAGTGGAAAGTTCAAGGGGAGGTGGACTGAAAACAGATAAATAACACACTCAAGGTAGCACAAGATGTTCCATTCTGTTTTACAACGTTTTTCTATACAGTAGAAGCTGTTACAGTAGCAAACAACACCAGCACAAGAACTATCTATCGTATGGATCCACTATGAGTGTCACTGTGAAAGAAAATATGGGAGATGTGCGAATGGTGAAGCTGTAGGATATCACATAGATGACGTTAAATAAGCCAGACTCACATTCCTGGTATACATATTTAACTGAAAAGGTTCCTGGGTATAAAAATTCCTTTTTCAGGCAAGGAATTAGGAAATATGACTAAAAACTTCATAAAATATTGAGAATCACTAAAGAAAGCCCACAAGCACAAATGTGCCACTTTGTATGAAACACTTCATGAAATGAGCGATCGAACTAAATGATTTGAACTTCAATAAACGTGTATTTATCATGCTGACAGTTCTATTCTTGCTAGTCAGGTATGAATTAGATTAAGGATAACCAAAGATAAAAACTACTATCAGTTAAGGTCCACTAGTGCCCAATTACTTACAACGAAGGTGCAGTAAAATAGTAATTGTGGCACACACAACTAACATCGTATGTAAATATCAGTGAAGGGAGACAATACTCTACTGTTGATCGTATGCTCAGGAAATCTGTATTATCACTTACGTCCTACAGCACCTGACGTTCTTTCCTAAATTTAAAATTTCAAGCGATGGAGTTTCATTATCAGTTTACGTGCACTTACACGTACAGATGTAACTCTTAAACAGGTGGAAAATTGTACATGGGATAACGTAAACTTTGTCGTTGATTTTTCTGCCTGGCAGTTCAACACTTTCCCACACAAAGGTCTATGGAGTTGAAGCAGGAAGTAAGAGTTCAACAGCCGAACCATTTACTTCCACACTACTCCATCTTTGTTTCTCTGTTAGAGCTCTTGGTCCAAGGAGTGTTGTCTGAGGTCACACAGTCACAAGATGGTCGAGCCCTGGCAACATTTTGGGCACAACGCCCAAATTCAGAGAAATCGTAAACCACGTTGCTGAGTTAGACAACCTCTGCATCTTAGAGAAATTGTAATAAATCAGTAGGTGTTTCAACTATTTTCATCTGACGTTGTCGACTGCATTGAGATTTTACCCTTGGCATACTTAAAGATGAACTAGAGTTTGAAAATGTAAATTAATGTTGAAACTGGATATTCTGACCAGGTGCATGAGTTAACGGCTGGCCTCATTTGTCAGTCGAGACTCGAGATAGAGTCAACAGTCGGGGACAACCAAGTGCAGCTGAAGTTGAGGGCATAAGTGACGAATAAAGTTTTTTGGCAGCAAGAGGAACAAAACCTTTGTTACAATACAAAGACGCTATGTTTAGCTATTTGGAAGAATACATTCCTGCCCAATATCTCAGACCAAGTCTGTCTACGATTTTGTATGTCGGATTACTGGCAAGGATTGCGGATATTTCGCAAAATCTTTAACATTCTCTGCAAAATTAATTTACAGCGTATACTTCGAAAGCATTTGTCCAGTTGCATATCCTTTATTTAGGGCCTAAAGTATAACTCGAGCTAACTGTTCTAATTCATCCTAATGCACAATATGTTGCATCTAATCCATTTCGTAAAAGGGGAAGCAGAATATGAAATGCCCTTTTTCTAAAAATGCTTTTTTTATTCAGGGGACCTCAAAACATGTGTTTCCGATGAAATCTTGACATGGAATTTTTGGGTCGAATACAATACTTCCTTCTACTTACCAGTAGAGAAAGTAAAAATGAACTTTCACTGATTTTGAAGCCCGGTGAATCAGAGATTGGCATGTTTACTGGCTGACCAGATGAACTGACATAACATGGGCAATTTCCTGGCGAAGCCACATCAAATATGTTCATTTAGTCACGAGAAATTTTCCTTGATTTTTTCTTCTTTCGTTTCGTCACTTTTAAGCGTACATTTAAGTAGCATGTAGGGTCAGTGACCATGCACCAAGGGTTTGTGTAATATCTTTACAGTTATACATCAATAAGTAGACATGTATTTGTAGGTCTGTGTAGTTAGATATTAAAGATCATCATTTTAAAGCATGCACTTGTTAATTCCAATATCAATATTAAGAGCAATTATAGGAGTACAAAAAACCAACATTAAACGTTATTTGAATAGTCTGCATGCAGCTATCGAAATTTGGTAACTGCAATAATTTTAACATGAAAACATGAAAATACACTGTGCGACGTTGGTACAAACCTGTTGCGGTAACAAAGGTGTTTGAAGTTATCAAGGATGTCTTCTTCCTCATATGTTAAAGGAAAAATGACCAAATTTGTACAAATACACCCCTTTAGAGTTATTGCACAATTTCAGGCTTTAGCCTTCCAGAGAAGCTGGAGCCACTATTCCTACTTGGTCAAGTGGCGAGTGAAAATGTCTATGCACTTGGTAACACAAGCAGCATTTGTGACGACTCAAAGATTTTCCTTTTGATGTTGTTGCACACGCCACTGACTGTGGTCTTCCTTTGCAATATCGTCTAAAGAGATAATCATAAACGTAACTCCGTCTCGATGGTAAACATCGTTTCGACTTCTTGAATCTCCGGATTCATTATGATATTTGTATTGGACGGTTCCGAGACTTCCACATTCGATTCTATGGTACTATGTGAGCGCCAGTTATTAAATGTACGTTGTGATGTTCCGTTACGGCAGTTCGGTCCGAAAGATCCTATTTCACATTTTAAATTAACCTATTACTCATAGTGCACTTAATCTGAAAGCATATTGAGGCTCAATAGATCAGATGTGCATCATGGTCTGAATAAGGTACTGGTTATTTCATGTATGTGGGCTTTACAGAGACGTTCTCCAGAAGAATGTCTGATGTGCGTGTCGTTTCCAAATGTTCTGTGATATTCTGAAAATCAATCTGTATTAATGTCTTATCCTGCAGTAATGTTTTCAACCTAAACTTACCCACAGTTTTCAGATTTCTTAACCCGGTACGCGAATACGACTATCTCCACTGTATAAACCACACTATCATCTGCATATCCAATATTCACTTTTCCAAATGAAATCAGAATACTGAACACATTTTCAGAACTCTGATCCTCAGTCCTTGTGCACGTTTTCAGGTTCAAAATCTTGTTGCCAATTTTGTTATCATGGTTAAAGTTTTATAATGGTAGAGTGGAAGAGTGGGCCAAATGGCTTAGCTCTGGTGCATTAAAACGTAACTACAAAGGGATATATCTCTTTCAGTACTTCTGTGATTCAACAGTCTGGTCTCCTTATCGAACATAACTCTGTATAACTATCCTAATTAAAAATGTCCTAACGTCAGTTTTAACTATTCACCGATATAAAGCCAGACAATATATTTTGTGTTTTCGATTTTCAATTTTGCAAAGAAAGGAAAAGACAAAAGAATATCAGTTACCATTAGCATATTACCAGTTCAGACTTTCCAACATCCGTATTTTATTGCCAGAGTTTCTAAACCATATTTCGAGAATCAGAGAGACATGTTGCTGGCTGAAACAAACCCTAAAGTAGGCGTATGCTTAATTTTACTGTCGTAATGCCAGTTATTTGATCCACATCAATATCTCCAATTGCTTTGATGGTTTTCATTTAAGCAGGTGAGAGACTTTCACTGGTGTTTGGCGCTTAATTCGCTTAGGTAAACGATACCAGTTGTACGAGTGTGTTGATCTTCGTTTAGAATCGCAGTGATTTTCCTAGAAACACTTTCAATAATTATTCTGTATTTTTATGAGATTGAGCACCCTCCCTGCAGTCTAGACCTAGCACCGAGTTACTTCCATCTCTAACACAGTTTGGGGTGGACAGTATTTCCACTTCAGTTATGCATAGCTCAAGAGACAGGCGACAAGTGCTTTTGCAGTGAGTATTGTTAAACTGCTACATAGGTATAACAAAGGATTCAATCTTCATGAGGTTATGTTAAGAAGTAGCTTATGGCTGTAGTGAAGTCTCGTTAAGACAATTTTCTTATTCATATTGGCTTTAATTTCGTGTGCCATCGGATGCCTCGTAATACTGTACCGGCGAACGCATATCAAAGGGTGCCCGAAGTACACTACCACACACCACTACGTTGCTAGGGAATGCGCGGCAAGAACAAAGACCTTTTGAGAAGCTCTGATTGCTGGGCTTCTATCAGAAACTTCGCGAAACGTGGATTTTCTGCGCAATCGACGTACCCAATTCTCGGTATATAAACGATTCGGCACAGACAGAAAAATCAGCGTTGAGCCACATTTTAGTGAGATTATCGTCAGAGCCAGTTAACGTGAGTAAGTGGAATTGTCAGAGTGAGCAGTGGTCAGCTGATTAGTGTTTGCTACGATCGAAGCAGAACAGCTGTGGGTTGTAAGGTCACGAGTTGTCAATTGTGATTCAGTTTTAGAGGAAATAATGTGACATAAAAAGTAACTGGACTGTCATTTGCCATTATTAATTATAATATTAATTATTCATTATTATTACTGCTATTAATTTTAATGTTATAGTTACGATCAGAAAGCCTAATCATTTTATATGGCGCTCAACTTGAAAGGCAGCATATGCGTAAAAGAAAAGAAATAAGTGTGAAAGAGTCACAGCAACAGAATGAACTTTGGCAACAGTCCTCTATGACCTTTCAAACTGATAGTGTCATCCTAAACTAACCTACTTTTAAAACTCGTAGGTGTAGTAGAATCGGTTCCGTTCGGTGCAATTCACAGCCTTCCATTGCCACTTTGTATACCATTTTAAACATCTCACATCAGATATGACCATCAACTATTTAGAGTAACCTGAAAAATCCAAATCATTTAGCAATTAGATGTCCATATTGGTATAGTGCAGGCTCGAATAAACTTTTGCATAACTAATTACATTTCCAGCACAATACATCAGTTTTACGGATACAAATAAACATTAACTTTCATATCATTACCACATAATACAAGAGCATTAACACTCGATGCCGTTCTAATTTCCTCAACATGAGGAACACCCGATATTTTAGTATTAACGCCAAGGAGTATCGTTTCAAAACGCGAAAAGTCCACTCCCGATCGAAAATTAGTTTGAAGTGAATTTCAACACTTTAGCGTTCCCTGCATCGGGCTTATGCTCTTGTTTGCTTCAACCCACATTTTAAACCCCTTCAAATCGAGAACGAAAATGTGGGCTCAGTGCAAAATGTGTTATGTCCAGTGCCTTGACCGAATCAAAGCGCGAAGTGTCCACTTTCTTACGCACATTGTCGGACTCTCGCCTGTTTTGTCACAGCATCACAAAAACATCTGTTTCTCATTCTATCTCATTGTTTGACCAGATTGCACTGTGTACAGAGTCTTGCTATTATTGTGAGTTTCGTAAGCAGTTCGTGTACTTGTATCTATGAACATGGAAGAAAGCGTAGTTGTAAGTGTTCTATAGGTTCCAGAAGGAGACAAAAGAGTATGAAAGGGAAAGGGATCAAGAAGAAAGGCAAATACTATTTAAACTTTATAAGAAGAATAATTTTACTATCGCTATTATTTAGCGAAAATAGCTTTACAGGGATGTATTCAGAACCACGTTGCGGTTAGTATTGTTCTTACCACATCATTCGTTGGTGTGTTTCAGGTATTCTGATAAAGATCCTAACATGCAGGGCCCTAATGACCAAGTTGTCGACGGGCCCTTAAACCCAATACACTCACTCACTCACTCCTAACATGCTGGAGTTTGAGTCTCCATGTGCACACACAGAGGGTAGATTTAAATGCTGTACCATTTCTGCCTATCATCTCATCAGAGCAAGAAAATTAGTGTATAACTACAAGAACAAATCACAAGACAGGCTTCTGGCATCAATGTCTGTATCATCTCACAAAAGGTGCACATCAAGAAAATCAGAAAAGATTAACGCAGTCATTATTAAATATCAAGTTAGAGTAAACAAGGAAACTATTCCGCTTTGTTCTACGTAAGTTCTTTTTAGCACTGGCACAACAAGAGTAAACAACATAGCAGCTTCTCTAATAGCAGGTATTACAATAATGGGAAGAAGGGGAGGTGACCGAAAAGCCAAATAATATGTCCAAAAGAAGGAATCGGTAATTAGCTTTCCATCCAAGCTAAAAGCTAGAGACAGTCAATATTCAAGACAAAAAAGCAAGCGGCTCTACCTTCCTTCAGAGTTAAATGTGAACAAGTTATTCAACATCTACAATGTTAGTGTGGCTGAATCACTAAAAGTAAAGAAGTGGTTTTTCCACACTATTTTTTTTCTAATAAATTTAACTTGGGTTTTGGTGAACCAGCAGTACATGTTTGCAGTTATTTCAGTAGGACAAACCATGAAGTGCAAGTCATGGAAAATGCCCATAGAAAGAACAAGTTACAGGCTGAACTCCCTGCACATAAATTGAAAGCAAAGGCATTTCACAAAATGATGAGAGAAAAAGACTCAGCTACCATGTCCTTATTCTTAGATTTGCAGCAGGTGCAACCACTGCCTAAGCTTGCTATAGGTGAAGCTTATTATGCTTGCCAACTATCATTCTATGCTCTGTGCATCACAGATAGAGAGAATAAATCACCAGCATTTTATTGCTGGTCTGAAAATCAAGCAGGTCGTGAAGCTATTGAAGTTGCTTCTGCGTTAACAAATTTTCCAAGCAAACAGCAATTTGAGGATGGTGTATCCAAATTAAGGCTCTTCTCTGATGGCTGTGCTGCCCAAAATAGAAATGCCCACGTGGTCCATGCATTCTATTGGTGGCTTTGAAAAAGTCTCCAGATTATCTGAAGGAAACATGCATATTTCCCGTGAGATGCCATTCTTTCTTACCTGCGGACCGAATGTTTGGAGTTTTGGAAAAGGATCTTAGAAAACAGTCTGAGATATTAACTCCAAAGAAGTATTTTGAAACATATTCTAAGGTTGGTACTGCTCGCTAATCGGGCAAGGATTGGTATGTGCATGACTTTAAGACGCTTTGCAATTACTTGAAAAAACCAGATGATATAAGGGAAATGAAAAGGGCCAGGTTAAAAAAGAAGCTTAAGGGGAATAAATTTTACGTTTCTCTGAAAATGGAAATCTCGTATAGACTGAATGATGAATCCAAGAAATGTGTCTCCATGCTTAAACGAGGAATAGCAGTCGAACAACTGGCAGAGCCCCCAGTTCTACCTTTGGAACAGCCCATCAAATTAGAAAAAAGAACGATTTGCACAACGTTGTTTTAATATTAACGCCCCTTCTGATTTCTTCTGTGGCAGGATGGCGAATGCGTGTTGTTATAATAATCACGATCATTATTATAATTATTATTGTTGTTGTGGTTGTTATTATATCAGCGCCCGGGTGCTGATGATCAATTATCTTATAATCATTGCATCATAGGCTTTGCTAATGTGTGCATAAATTTGTATTATATGTCCCAGATCATAAAATTGCAAATTAATTAAGAAATTGTTGGCCATTTTCTATTTTTGGGGTATTTTTATTTTAATCCTTTTCTCGCTATTTGAGTTTTTATTTAGTTAGCATCTTGCATCGAATATATAATAAGTTTTAAACCATTCACATTTTACATAAGCATAATTTTTCAAACATCAGAAATTTCACTGTATTTAAGGGATACAGGGACTGAAATTTCCAACAACAAAAGTGACACAATATACCAATTTCAGATTTTCACTTACAAATGTACCTAGAAACTTCAGGAATCAGGTGCATAAATAAAATGTTACGTTCGCCATTTTGAGGCGCCAGTGCATGTTTAAATACTCAGGTGTGCAGTTAACGGGGCGGTAGAAAACGCCCAGTGTGATACTGTTTTGGAAACATACACCCTTAAAAAAACAAATATTTATTTCCAGTACGTAACGTGACACTGCTAGCCTTGTTTGGGTCGAGTGTCACTGATTGAGATCAAACAAACCAGTTCTGAGGATACAGGTAGCCTGTAAATGTATTGGAAATACATGTTTTCAGAAAACCCTATTGTTCTCAGATTTACATTTTTCAGCACATATAATGAGGCTGGGACAGTAGTTCTGATGCAATTGTAGTAACAGGCTACATGCATATTGTACAAAGACACTTGAACGAGCCTAGTTATTATTTTCGGTTTATCGCAAATAGCTCTTGTAAAAAAAAAATAAACAATATGTTCAGATAATATATTATTGTTGTTCTTATCATCATCATCATCATCATCATCATTATTATTATTAATTATTATTAATTATTATTATTATTATTATTATTACTATTATTATTACTATTATTATTACTATTATTATTACTATTATTATTACTATTATTATTATTATTATTATTATTATTATTATTATTATTATTATTATTATTATTATTAATTATTATTATTATTATTATTAATTATTATTATTATTATTATTAATTATTATTATTATTAATTATTATTATTATTATTAATTATTATTATTATTAATTATTATTATTATTAATTATTATTATTTTTATTTATTATTTTTATTTATTATTATTATTATTATTATTATTATTATTATTATTATTATTATTATTATTATTATTATTATTATTATTATTATTATTATTATTATTATTATTATTATTATTATTATTATTATTATTATTATTATTATTATTATTATTATTATTATTATTATTATTATTATTATTATTATTATTATTATTACTATTATTATTATTACTATTATTATTATTACTATTATTATTATTATTATTATTATTATTATTATTACTACTACTACTACTAATCAGTATGTGGGTTTTGCACTTTATTAAGGAAGGAATGTTGGATAGTAGATATTTTAGAAAGCCTGGCTCAGGGTCCAAACAGAAGGCTTATCATTCCCTTCCCTGCTGAAACGTTCAACGTTATTACTAGATGTTTCACACTCTCAGCTCCACGATACCACGTAATGGAGGTTAGCGTTGAAATCCCAGTAAGAAATGATCCCCATTTGTTGCCGGGCTAAAAGAGGTCAATGAGATCAAATAACCAGCACGCATCAGGAGCTACTGGCCAAATATAACTGGAATTTGGTTCAGCCATAGTTAGAAGAATGTTCTACTTATTGGGTGTGTAGGAAAATATACATAGAAATTAAATGAAGTAAAGCTTATGTAATACATTTTTTCTACCCATCAGACTCCACTAGGTATCCCTTATGAATTGAACCATCCATACAAAAGTGGTTTATTTTCTGCCAACCACTTTACTTTAATTAGAATAAATATCTGCCCAGAACATGGTTCAAATAAGGCATTGCGGACTTGGTTACATACAGTGTGCAAAAATACAGAATTTGTTACATCAATGGCCACTAATGAGTTGATCCCTGAGGGGGGGGGGGGTCTCCAAAGTACATAAGTTACTTGGAATAATGTAGATGTAGAAAAAATGGAAGAAAAAAGCTCACAGGCACACTCATGCACACCCAGACAGAAATGCATCTAGAAATGCTAGGTTATATTCACGTATTCCAGATCTCAGACCTTCACTGAAACCTCGATATACCTACAGATTTTCAAATCGAATCCAAGTGTTTCCTACATTACGTTTTAAAGAATAGTTTACTTCTTCGGTTTGAAAATGTTATTGGGTGAGCTTTGGGATGAAGTTAGGTCAAGATAGAATTGTGTTCCACGGTGAGAAGTGTAGTTGAGGAATTCCGTCGCTTACAAACCTAACTGTCCTTTCCACTTTGCAGACGTCTACACTGTGGCGTTGGCCACACATCAAGAGGCTCTAGGTCAATTACCTCACACCAACATGCGACAATGGTGGCTAGGAACAAAACTCGGTTCTAGAGAGTTCGAGAAGCATTGACTGTCGGCTTTTTACGAGAAGCTTCGCGATACATCGATTTCTAGAGAAATCTCCGGTACCTACTTCACGGTTAGAAAAGTAAATCGGCACGGACAGAGAAGTTAGTGTTGAACTGTTTTTAGTACGTGAGTGGAATTGTTAGAGCGAGCTGTATACAGTTGAGGAGTGTCTTGTGTCAAGTTTATCATAGGACAGAACAGCTGTGAGTTGCAAGGTCACGATTTGTGAATTGTGGTTCACTTTTAAGGAAACAAAGTGACCAAACTAACCGGACTTGTCATTTGTTAGTTTTCACAATATGTATTCCTTTTTGAGCTGCATTCTTATAAACATGAATTATATTACGTGTTGCGAAATGATTACCGATTAAAATAACTCCAAGCAAATGAGTAACTTAGATGCACTCATTGTACTATACATACATAGTTGTAGGGATACTAGGTTTAAAATCTACTAAACGTTTTATTTAACACATGCTATCCAATAGTAAATAGTTTTCTGAATATAATGGAATGCATTACCACTTTACCTGAGTCCTATGTTAACTAATGGAAATGGTTAAGAATTATGCATACTAAGACAGTTTAAGTGTTCACAGATACGCGAAAACGTATCACCATTGCAATGTGACATTTTACTTGGAGTGACACATCTTTGGACGTGAACGTAGTGAGAAATGGAGCCATCCTTGACCTTTTGGACTTCATTTTTAACCACGGATTGGCAGTCGCCGGGCTACTTAGACTATAACCACCGCTTTGTGTTATATTCATTAATATAATATGTATAACCCCTAGCGCAACAGCCCTTCGCGGAGTGCTGCGTCCCCCACCCTTGCCCACTACAGGCGTCATGAGTAGGGTGCAGAGCTGGAGGGTGGGACGTGGTCAGCGCCCCGAGCCCTCGCGGCCTTCTCGACTTGGGGTCTTTGTCAAGTAGCTCCTCAAGTGGCCCCTCAGGGACCTAACGAGATTGAGTGCACCCCGTGCCAGACCTCCCAGCGGGGAAAATCCCCACGCCGGTACCGGAGATGGAACATGGGTCCTCCGACCAGAGGTAGGTTCGCTATTACTACGCTATGTAGGCAGTCCTACATATGACAACCATGCAAATCTAGCCTCTCTTCATGGGAAAATGAACCTTATACCTTAGCAGCAGTCCAATACAAAAGCATGCTCTGCTAAGGTCTATTTTCGCATGAAGAGTAGGCTAGATTTGCATGGCAACCAAATGTTCCACAAGCACGGTAATTCTGACCTTGCTGCTTTCAGAGTACGAAGAGTTGCCTAGCTCCAGAAATAATAAGGAACAGGTGAATCAGTTGGTATATATCTGCATGTACGTCCTTTGCTGTGACCAAACCAAGTCATCTTCAGTAAAGTCCGTTGGCAGGGAAAATTGAAAAATAAACTGTATGCAGTATAGCGACTAGTGTGACCTAGTTTGTCTACAATTAGGATACTGTAACAGGCCATAGAAGAAAGCACGTGAATTTGGGGTATAGTGAAACACTAATTGAGTCTCTAGCTCTCCGGTTGGAACTAAAGGAAGTAGTTTTATCTTTTGTTGTGAAGCTCTGTCCATAAAGTGGCCTAGTTTCGAGTCTAGGCCACACAGGCACAATGAGCTACCTAGGGATCTATTTTATAACGCTACAAACTATCACACGTCATTCCTCTGGTAAAACCTAAGATTAAAGGAAATTATGATCGACTCGAGGTACGCCATGTGTATCACCATAAGGAAAACTTACCTTCCAGCAGCTTGTTCGTGTACCAAACCAGTATTAATCGTTCAATTTCATGTGAATGGAAAGAAGTTGCAGAAATTCTCAATAACAACAGCATGATGATACAGATATGTCCTATAGTACGACATTTCAGTGGCTTCTTAATACGGTTGAGGGGCTCACGCCCAAAATAAGAAGTGGACAGCAAGTTCCTTGGTTTCAACCAACTTTGATGAAAAGCTGAAAATTGTGAGCTGCAATGTAGTATAGGTACTGGGCCAAAGAGTACAATGCAGATGATGACTATGACCACATTGTTGTTAATTTATGCTGAATTATGGGATAACTTTCATCCAATAAATGTTAGTCTTTTTCTCGAATGTGCTCAATAGAATATCTGGAATACTGCTTATGATTCTTTCCGATGCACCTTAAAATCCTTACGGCATGGAGATGTTACTTTTGACACTGTTTACGGGAGTAATGAACTTCAATTCCAAGTAATAAAGAAATCAGGAGAAAAGTGAAGCTGCCGGTTAAGGTTTGTATCGATAAACAATAGCTGTGATATTCCTCAGCTGCTATGAAGCTTGAATTTCAGCAGTCTTTAAATTCTACCCAGGCTTAAACCTGACCACCTGAAACAGCACCTCCAAATCTTTCTGCCAAGTTTATAGCCTTTCAGTAGGAATTTCAGTCTGTGTTTGCCATTTTTATGTTGTCAATCAAATGGCACAAATTAATAGTGCAATATAACAGTTTCAAACGCTGTAGTTGTAGTTTCCATCGAAACTGAAAAATGAATTTATTACCTCTTGGGTGAAGCAACTGTATTACACCTGTTTTGGGCCCAAACTCGTCTCTCATTTCTCAGGACTAGCCAAAAGGTCTAATTCTGTTCAAATGGGCTCAAAGTAAGTTGTGTCCAGTAAACCACTTTTTCGCTAAGTTTTGAATTTTTGACTACCTAAATACGCAAATAAGCGAACAGCACAGATGAAGGTAAGCAATAAAATATAACCTTCATTTCTCCGAGTAGTTAATAGCAAACAGCGGGCCCAGATATTCTCTGCTTGGAATAGTTGGTAGCCGTGAAATTGTTACTGCTCCATATATTTAGCGCCAGACAGAAGACACTACTACAACTATTAAGGTAAGAAGGTACTGGCTATCTCCACAATGCTATTTCTATGGTTTTTGGGTGCACATTACTGAGAAATTATTATTCATATGTACATGAAAATTTTCAGGCATGTTCTTAAAATATTTTTCCTGAATAACATCTATTATTATTTGAAAATGTTGTAGTGACAATTTTTATAAATTGTTATTTTGTTTAAAGAAAAAGCCTGAAAGTTCATATAATTTTATTTTTTAAAATAAGTATTATGAATCGCAGAGAGAAATCCCTTCTTATTATTATTTCTATAAGCCTGCTTAATACATACAAACAATTTCATATATTTTGGTCGAATAGGTTTTTAAAAAGTGCACCGGAACCTGAACAAAATGCAAAACTGAGAAAAACACCTTTAAAGCTTATACATTGATTACTCGCTTCTAACATGAGTCAGAACATTCCTGCTGCATTGTCTTGATCCTCTGTAACCAGCATCAATGGAGTTACAGTGGTACCAACAGGAAGCTTGAAAGATCCCTTACAAAACAAGGCTTGGTTCAGAAATACCTGTTCAGTATTAAAGAAGTTATGATCGGTTTTCTGAAAGTTCACGAAAAGGGGTGTGGTAACTACTTAACACCCACTAATATAATAAGCAAATTTGGGATAAAATATTGTTCCAATGAACCTTTTAACTATATACTCGTAATGTAGAGGGATGAAATTATAATAAAATGTAGAAATACAAGAAAGTGAATTTTGACCCCCAAGTGAAGTACCTTCTCACCTTAACCAGCTAACCGCGATATCGGCAGTGCTTGAAGTGTGCAACGATTGCACAACGATTCAGTGCTCGAGGAAGTAAACGCTGCTTCATCAGAACACACAGATGTAGTACCTAAGGGAAGAAATGACCCAACCAAATAGTGGGTAACGACTGTACCGACCACACATGTTTTAAGTCTGCGATCTTTCCTTTCCGTTAACTCGCGGGTTGTCCGATGGGTCGTGTTTGCGTGCACTTGGTTCCGCCAGCTGCCGCGAGTGGCGCTGCAGTGGGCCCGCCCGCTAGACCAGGGTTGTGGTTCTGGCCAGGGGATGTGAGCCGGACATCGAACTCGGTGAGTTATGTTTGGGCCGTAGATTTCTTCTTGTTTGCTGTATCTGACAGTAAGTTGACCGGGCTGCGCCTTTCAATGCCCGGATTTGGGGTATAGCTTCTTTTAGTGTGCAATTTACAATGTATACGGACCAGGCATGTTTTAAGTTGCCAAAAGTTCTGTGGCTTATGACTTTGTGTGATTAAGCAGGGGGAATGCTTCACTCAGTGTAGCCGCGCGGCAATTTCATAGGGGAAAACAGGATATGTTGAGGTCCATTCAAAGAGTTTATAGCTTGTTGTATGTCAAGAGCATTTTATTATTGTTCATATTTTTTTATTAAATAACTGTTACAGAAAAGTATTGTCCAATGCTTTGGGAGGCCCTCCTTTCACAGAATTGGTCCTGCCGATAGCCCAGTGTTAGGGTCCACACTTCCTTCTTTTCCTTTCTTTAGATATATAAAATAGTTACACCACAGTAGCAGTACATGAACTCTGACGTTTATAGTCATCGCTTTACTAAAAAATTTATCTTCTCTTAATTCGAATACCTTGAAAGTTAGCTTGTGTTGATAACACTTACATTTCCTTTGCGATATCACCTGTCATGCGAGTTCATATGTTTAGCCCTTTCAGCACTAACGGGACAGATATCACCCATCGACAATTTGAGAACCTCTACTTGGTACAATACGCACGTGGTTCAACGTCTCGTTCTGTTTCTTACTTTCGACTTCACAATTTCATTTGGCAATAACAGCCATGAAATCACATTTTTAACATATTTAAATCTTGATTTTGTTTGGATGCTTAAGAGTCTTGATGCGAAATATGGCCAGTAAGTACTACACATCCATCAGTTTTAATTTGAAAACGATTCAAAATTAAAGTATTTCATTTATGTTGGGGATCCTACATTTATATAACAATAACTATTTTCCGCATGGGACAAATACATATACTCGTATGTGCACACACATAAGCATACAGTAGGACACACGACTCCCATCAGTTTTGTGGCAAAAAGGTTTCTGCTCTTCAGATAGCGTAAACTTATGACTGATGACTAGAGGCCTGGTTATTGCCTAATAACGCAGTGAAATTCAGGAAAAAGCTTACATTTCAACTTCAACTCGCAATTTCAGATTCTGAGCCAGAAGAATATATTGCCCAAACAGTTGTGCATCCTCCTACCTCTTAAAGTAATACAAGTGAGTGGACTGCAATAAATGATACCTAGATTAAAGCCAGCAGTAAACAATAACACATCGGACAGCACTTTAATCTTGGTTGTACCTTCAAGATGTTCTCAAAGCTACTATACATGTATATCGCAATGTGTGTCAATCAAAGGCTGCAGAAATCGCAGTCAGATCTACAGGTACGGGGACAACTGTGGATGTACCTTCAAGATGTTCTCAAAGCTACTATACATGTATATAGCAATGTGTGTCAATCAAAGGCTGCAGAAATCGCAGTCAGATCTACAGGTACGGGGACAACTGTATATCCTACCTTCAAGATGTTCTCAAAGCTACTATACATGTATATTGCAATGTGCGTCAATCAAAGGCTGCAGAAATCGCAGTCAGATCTACAGGTACGGGGACAACTGTATATCCTACCTTCAAGATGTTCTCAAAGCTACTATACATGTATATTGCAATGTGCGTCAATCAAAGGCTGCAGAAATCGCAGTCAGATCTACAGGTACAGGGACAACTGTATATCCTACCTTCAAGGTGTTCTCAAAGATACTATACATGTATATTGCAATGTGCGTCAATCAAAGGCTGCAGAAATCGCAGTCAGATCTACAGGTACAGGGACAACTGTATATCCTACCTTCAAGGTGTTCTTAAAGATACTATACATGTATATTGCAATGTGCGTCAATCAAAGGCTGCAGAAATCGCAGTCAGATCTACAGGTACGGGGACAACTGTATATCCTACCTTCAAGATGTTCTCAAAGCTACTATACATGTATATTGCAATGTGCGTCAATCAAAGGCTGCAGAAATCGCAGTCAGATCTACAGGTACGGGGACAACTGTATATCCTACCTTCAAGATGTTCTCAAAGCTACTATACATGTATATTGCAATGTGCGTCAATCAAAGGCTGCAGAAATCGCAGTCAGATCTACAGGTACAGGGACAACTGTATATCCTACCTTCAAGGTGTTCTCAAAGATACTATACATGTATATTGCAATGTGCGTCAATCAAAGGCTGCAGAAATCGCAGTCAGATCTACAGGTACGGGGACAACTGTATATCCTACCTTCAAGATGTTCTCAAAGCTACTATACATGTATATTGCAATGTGCGTCAATCAAAGGCTGCAGAAATCGCAGTCAGATCTACAGGTACAGGGACAACTGTATATCCTACCTTCAAGGTGTTCTCAAAGATACTATACATGTATATTGCAATGTGCGTCAATCAAAGGCTGCAGAAATCGCAGTCAGATCTACAGGTACGGGGACAACTGTATATCCTACCTTCAAGATGTTCTCAAAGCTACTATACATGTATATTGCAATGTGCGTCAATCAAAGGCTGCAGAAATCGCAGTCAGATCTACAGGTACGGGGACAACTGTATATCCTACCTTCAAGATGTTCTCAAAGATACTATACATGTATATTGCAATGTGCGTCAATCAAAGGCTGCAGAAATCGCAGTCAGATCTACAGGTACGGGGGCAACTGTGTATCCTACCTTCAAGGTGTTCTCAAAGCTACTATACATGTATATTGCAATGTGCGTCAATCAAAGGCTGCAGAAATCGCAGTCAGATCTACAGGTACGGGGACAACTGTATATCCTACCTTCAAGATGTTCTCAAAGCTACTATACATGTATATTGCAATGTGCGTCAATCAAAGGCTGCAGAAATCGCAGTCAGATCTACAGGTACGGGGACAACTGTATATCCTACCTTCAAGATGTTCTCAAAGATACTATACATGTATATTGCAATGTGCGTCAATCAAAGGCTGCAGAAATCGCAGTCAGATCTACAGGTACGGGGGCAACTGTGTATCCTACCTTCAATGTGTTCTCAAAGCTACTATACATGTATATTGCAATGTGCGTCAATCAAAGGCTGCAGAAATCGCAGTCAGATCTACAGGTACGGGGGCAACTGTGTATCCTACCTTCAAGATGTTCTCAAAGATACTATACATGTATATTGCAATGTGCGTCAATCAAAGGCTGCAGAAATCGCAGTCAGATCTACAGGTACGGGGGCAACTGTGTATCCTACCTTCAAGATGTTCTCAAAGATACTATACATGTATATTGCAATGTGCGTCAATCAAAGGCTGCAGAAATCGCAGTCAGATCTACAGGTACGGGGGCAACTGTGTATCCTACTTTCAAGATGTTCTCAAAGATACTATACATGTATATTGCAATGTGCGTCAATCAAAGGCTGCAGAAATCGCAGTCAGATCTACAGGTACGGGGACAACTGTATATCCTACCTTCAAGATGTTCTCAAAGATACTATACATGTATATTGCAATGTGCGTCAATCAAAGGCTGCAGAAATCGCAGTCAGATCTACAGGTACGGGGGCAACTGTGTATCCTACCTTCAAGATGTTCTCAAAGCTACTATACATGTATATTGCAATGTGCGTCAATCAAAGGCTGCAGAAATCGCAGTCAGATCTACAGGTACGGGGGCAACTGTGTATCCTACCTTCAAGATGTTCTCAAAGCTACTATACATGTATATTGCAATGTGCGTCAATCAAAGGGTGCAGAAATCGCAGTCAGATCTACAGGTACAGGGACAACTGTATATCCTACCTTCAAGATGTTCTCAAAGCTACTATACATGTATATTGCAATGTGCGTCAATCAAAGGCTGCAGAAATCGCAGTCAGATCTACAGGTACGGGGACAACTGTATATCCTACCTTCAAGATGTTCTCAAAGCTACTATACATGTATATTGCAATGTGCGTCAATCAAAGGCTGCAGAAATCGCAGTCAGATCTACAGGTACAGGGACAACTGTATATCCTACCTTCAAGGTGTTCTCAAAGATACTATACATGTATATTGCAATGTGCGTCAATCAAAGGCTGCAGAAATCGCAGTCAGATCTACAGGTACGGGGACAACTGTATATCCTACCTTCAAGGTGTTCTCAAAGCTACTATACATGTATATTGCAATGTGCGTCAATCAAAGGCTGCAGAAATCGCAGTCAGATCTACAGGTACGGGGGCAACTGTGTATCCTACCTTCAAGATGTTCTCAAAGATACTATACATGTATATTGCAATGTGCGTCAATCAAAGGCTGCAGAAATCGCAGTCAGATCTACAGGTACAGGGACAACTGTATATCCTACCTTCAAGGTGTTCTCAAAGATACTATACATGTATATTGCAATGTGCGTCAATCAAAGGCTGCAGAAATCGCAGTCAGATCTACAGGTACGGGGACAACTGTATATCCTACCTTCAAGGTGTTCTCAAAGATACTATACATGTATATTGCAATGTGCGTCAATCAAAGGCTGCAGAAATCGCAGTCAGATCTACAGGTACGGGGACAACTGTATATCCTACCTTCAAGGTGTTCTCAAAGATACTATACATGTATATTGCAATGTGCGTCAATCAAAGGCTGCAGAAATCGCAGTCAGATCTACAGGTACGGGGGCAACTGTGTATCCTACTTTCAAGATGTTCTCAAAGATACTATACATGTATATTGCAATGTGCGTCAATCAAAGGCTGCAGAAATCGCAGTCAGATCTACAGGTACGGGGACAACTGTATATCCTACCTTCAAGATGTTCTCAAAGATACTATACATGTATATTGCAATGTGCGTCAATCAAAGGCTGCAGAAATTGCAGTCAGATCTACAGGTACGGGGGCAACTGTGTATCCTACCTTCAAGATGTTCTCAAAGCTACTATACATGTATATTGCAATGTGCGTCAATCAAAGGCTGCAGAAATCGCAGTCAGATCTACAGGTACGGGGGCAACTGTGTATCCTACCTTCAAGATGTTCTCAAAGCTACTATACATGTATATTGCAATGTGCGTCAATCAAAGGGTGCAGAAATCGCAGTCAGATCTACAGGTACAGGGACAACTGTATATCCTACCTTCAAGATGTTCTCAAAGCTACTATACATGTATATTGCAATGTGCGTCAATCAAAGGCTGCAGAAATCGCAGTCAGATCTACAGGTACGGGGACAACTGTATATCCTACCTTCAAGATGTTCTCAAAGCTACTATACATGTATATTGCAATGTGCGTCAATCAAAGGCTGCAGAAATCGCAGTCAGATCTACAGGTACAGGGACAACTGTATATCCTACCTTCAAGGTGTTCTCAAAGATACTATACATGTATATTGCAATGTGCGTCAATCAAAGGCTGCAGAAATCGCAGTCAGATCTACAGGTACGGGGGCAACTGTGTATCCTACCTTCAAGATGTTCTCAAAGCTACTATACATGTATATTGCAATGTGCGTCAATCAAAGGGTGCAGAAATCGCAGTCAGATCTACAGGTACAGGGACAACTGTATATCCTACCTTCAAGATGTTCTCAAAGCTACTATACATGTATATTGCAATGTGCGTCAATCAAAGGCTGCAGAAATCGCAGTCAGATCTACAGGTACGGGGACAACTGTATATCCTACCTTCAAGATGTTCTCAAAGCTACTATACATGTATATTGCAATGTGCGTCAATCAAAGGCTGCAGAAATCGCAGTCAGATCTACAGGTACAGGGACAACTGTATATCCTACCTTCAAGGTGTTCTCAAAGATACTATACATGTATATTGCAATGTGCGTCAATCAAAGGCTGCAGAAATCGCAGTCAGATCTACAGGTACGGGGACAACTGTATATCCTACCTTCAAGGTGTTCTCAAAGCTACTATACATGTATATTGCAATGTGCGTCAATCAAAGGCTGCAGAAATCGCAGTCAGATCTACAGGTACGGGGGCAACTGTGTATCCTACCTTCAAGATGTTCTCAAAGATACTATACATGTATATTGCAATGTGCGTCAATCAAAGGCTGCAGAAATCGCAGTCAGATCTACAGGTACGGGGACAACTGTATATCCTACCTTCAAGGTGTTCTCAAAGATACTATACATGTATATTGCAATGTGCGTCAATCAAAGGCTGCAGAAATCGCAGTCAGATCTACAGGTACGGGGGCAACTGTGTATCCTACCTTCAAGATGTTCTCAAAGATACTATACATGTATATTGCAATGTGCGTCAATCAAAGGCTGCAGAAATCGCAGTCAGATCTACAGGTACGGGGACAACTGTGTATCCTACCTTCAAGGTGTTCTCAAAGATACTATACATGTATATTGCAATGTGCGTCAATCAAAGGCTGCAGAAATCGCAGTCAGATCTACAGGTACGGGGACAACTGTATATCCTACCTTCAAGGTGTTCTCAAAGATACTATACATGTATATTGCAATGTGCGTCAATCAAAGGCTGCAGAAATCGCAGTCAGATCTACAGGTACGGGGACAACTGTGGATGTACGTTCAAGGTGTTCTCAAAGATATTATTTATGTTGCAATCTGCATCGAGATTGCAGATCTAGAGGCACAAGGGTAACTCATAGTACAGTCAGATCTACAGACATGATGGTAAATTGTAAAGTAAGGTCCCAATCGCTGTAGCTCATCAAATTTCGCGGGAACATTGAAACGCGCATGCGCACCGACTCCCAACATGCCTTGCGGGTCAAACGATGTAATTTGTATGGGTAGTGTTACAGTGTGCTGTTCACTGTAAAATACGGTCTATGATTCGGTATTTGACAGCCAGGAACATTTCAGCAGCGGACATCCTTCGACAGATCAGTGAAGTATATGGTCCCAATGCGATGCATATTAGCAAAGTGCGTAAGTTGGCGAGGTATTATTTTCATATTCTTCTGAGAGTCCCCTTGACACCTGCGATTTAGGTCGTATCGGCTATCGGCCTGTGATTGTGGTCGCCGTTGAGATCTCACTCATTTAATTTTTGTTTGTCCTTTGCGACGAGCGGCTACTACCGTTTTATGAGATATTTCTCACCTTTATACCATGAGCCCCTATCACCTACCGTCACGTCTTGTTCCTTTCTCTGGGCCACTTTGAAAGACTCTCTCTCGATTTCCCACATACACGGGTATGAAACTGTGAACTAATAGTACCAACAGTCCCCTTTCAGTACATTGTACGCGTCAACTCTCTCTCTCTCTCTCTCCCTCTCTCTCTCTCCGACATCTTAGTAGATAACCTTTGGTGGCAGTAGCGTCGCTAAATAACATAAGAAGTGGATGAGAGCTTTCAAGGCCGGACGGGACAATGTCCGTGATCAGGCCGGCCATCAATGATCTCAGAAGATTTGGCCAAGACAGTGAACGAAAGGATCCGTGAAGATCAGTGGTTTACAACTTACAATTTATGCATTTATTTATTTTATTAGTGGTTAACCACTAGTTGGTACTCCTCACTGGCAGCAGACATCTGTGACGTTGGCATACAAAATCCTGTGAAAGGTTATGAAAAATGTTTAAATAAATATGGTAACTATGGAAAAAAAAAACAGAGAAAGGTGTGAGTAATTAAACAAAATAACATTTTGCAACTACCTCTTCTGCTTTGATGTGTATAAAACATCAGAGGTTACTTCACGAATTGCTCTCGCATGTTTTACCGAAAGACCGAGTATTACAGAATATTACTAGTTGGTATAGCGTTCGTTATGTCAGAGAGGAGAGTACCGTATTGGTCCAAAAACAAGTCACTTGGAAACACATCCATTAGCCAAGACAGATTTCTTCCACTGATGTCAAATGAATCATCCCAAAAAGCATTCTGAGTAAATTAAAATGTTACCACATCAGTGGAGTGGTATCCTGTTTGAAGCATCAAACTCAAGAACAGATTCACCTTTCTAGTCGATCGATGAATAGGTTGTAAAATCAAGGTCAGAGTTTCACGAAACCACGTCTTCCCACTAAGCCAATAAAACGAGGAGTCAAAATTGTGATGAGGCTTGACTCAATGACTGGATACATATATGACCGGAATATTCATACTGGTAAAGATGAAGGTACCACAGGAGAAGAAGTTATAGAGACTCTGGTTTTAATCGTCCATTATAAAGACGTTACAATATAATGAGACGTCTAATGTTGCACTTTGCAGAATCTGTTTTCTTATCTTCCACAAGCAGTGAAGCCTGATGAGACATAATTATGCCAGGAAAAAACACTTTGCAGGACATATAGTGTGTCCCAAATTGATGTATACATACCTTAAAACAGTATTTCTCAGCAACGTAATGAGACAAAATAAAACAGTGTTTGTTATATTCTATTCCTTAAACTTCCTTAAGACCGTCCATGTTTAAAATGTCCATTCTGAGTAAATTAAAATGTTACCACATCAGTGGAGTGGTATCCTGTTTGAAGCATTAAACTCAAGAACAGATTCACCTTTCTAGTCGATCGATGAATAGGTTGTAAAATCAAGGTCAGAGTTTCACGAAACCACGTCTTCCCACTAAGCCAATAAAACGAGGAGTCAAAATTGTGATGAGGCTTGACTCAATGACTGGATACATATATGACCGGAATATTCATACTGGTAAAGATGAAGGTACCACAGGAGAAGAAGTTATAGAGACTCTGGTTTTAATCGTCCATTATAAAGACGTTACAATATAATGAGACGTCTAATGTTGCACTTTGCAGAATCTGTTTTCTTATCTTCCACAAGCAGTGAAGCCTGATGAGACATAATTATGCCAGGAAAAAACACTTTGCAGGACATATAGTGTGTCCCAAATTGATGTATACATACCTTAAAACAGTATTTCTCAGCAACGTAATGAGACAAAATAAAACAGTGTTTGTTATATTCTATTCCTTAAACTTCCTTAAGACCGTCCATGTTTAAAATGTCCATCTTCTGCCACAATACACTCCCTACAAGGACGTCAAGCAGAGCGTGGATTTTGCTACTATAGTATCATTGGTGCAATGTTCAATCTGATCTTTAATTTGCTCCAGTGTCTGTGGTTTTATGGCGTATATCGTGCTCTTTAAAGTTCCCCAAATGTAGAAGTCAGAAGGGTTAAATCGGGAGATCGAGATGGAAACTCCGTTGTACTTCCTCTTCGTCCTAACCATCTCTGATTGAAGAAAATGTCTCACAACGACATGGGCTGAGGTGGAGCCCGGTCTTGTTGAAAATAAACCTCACTTTGATTCTCGAAGAGGTCCTTAAGATGTGAAATCATTATTTCACACATTTGCATGTGAGTGACAATCTCTGCGAAGAGGTAGGGCCCAATTACTCCTTTGGAAGGCAGAGTCCACCATACTGGTACTCCTGAAGATTTACGGCATTTGTGTGTGGGTTTTCCTTAGCCCTCTACACACAATTATGCCGATTAATTCTCTGATTCCCAATAACACTTCAGTAACCAGCTACGTTCATTGAATGATAATTTGACCACCATGTTTGTTTATAAACACATGTAAAACGATGAGCGTGTTGCTATGCTTTTTCAGTACCTTTTGGATCATTCACAGTAACAATTGTATTTCTGTCTCCTTTGGTTGCCGAGAAATAATGTTTCAAAATAACAATTTGGAACACTGTATATGTTTAATTTCTTTAGATTTAAACTATACTGCGTTAGAAATAAAGTAAATTTAAAATATTGCTATGATATATTTGAATTACCTTTTCATACACCAATTTATAAAAACAGAAATCCGCATTGAAAGGGTTAAACAAATGAAGGGCTAGATTGCAGTAGACCCTGGTTCCAGAAACTGTCTGGAGCGCCTTTTTCTCTCTCTTTGATGCAGCTGTAGTTGAAGCTGTCTGTGTGTTTACTCGGCGCAGTAGCTTAACGGCTGCCCAAGTGCCGTCCGTGATTGTCAGCTTACAGTACGGGCAGAGTTTATTACCAGGAATTAATTCGGTTTCAAAGCAAAGGTATGCAAACACATACCCGGTTTCAATATTGGACCACTGAGAGGCAGCGTAACCCAAATGTTTTAAATTAAACGTTTAAGGGGCCCGTAGCTGATCTAATGGATCAATACCTGCAAGATGGAAAATGAGAAAATAGTTTTAAAAAATCTTTTACCGACAATTTGGGAAAGTATAAGAGAAAATCACAGTTTTAAAAACACTTCTTTATATTGTGCTTTTAGACTGTGTTGTCGATAGTAATTCAGTGCTTCCTAAAGTAATTCAGTGTAATTCAGTAATTGAGTGCTTTCGGCTTCTCGAAAACTGCACCAAAAAGCAGTTTATTGGCGGTAACGTGCAGAGAAATACTTTCTCATTTTGTGCAAACATCCGAACCAAGGAAGTATCGAATCCTCTCCATTCTGCATTGTAACAGAAGTATACCTTAAGCTTTTCAATGGGTAATAAACACAATAGTCATCTGTTGTATAAGAACAAACTTTAAAAACGTTTAAGAAAGCACAAGGCATTTTGCATAAGTCCCCTGGTCTGGGTGGCTCAGTTGGTTAGACGCTGGCCTACTGATCCCAATGTCACGGGTTCAAACCCGGCCCAGGCCGATGGTTTTTAAGTGTGCTTAAAAACGACAGCTCCATGTCAGTAGATTTACTGGCATGTAAAAGAACTCCTGCGGGACGAAATTCCGGCACACCGGCGACGCTGATGTGATCCTGGCAATTGACAGCGTCGTTAAACAACAAAATAATTTTCATAAGTCCCCTCTTGATACGACAACATAACTCTGAACATAATTAACCTTCCGTTAGACGCACACCCTGGTACAACACCGTTAGTTGGAAGAGTTTTGGTTTATTAAACAGAAAGTTGTTAATTACTGTACTGCAGCAATGAGGCTATCCTCACACCCAAGGAGGTGCACAGGCTGGACAATAGACAGTCAGTGAAGTTGGGATAGACAAAGTTTCAAGTGCCAAGTTTATGAAGTACGTACGTAGAGGGGGAAAAAAGCTGAAAATAACAGTACAAAGAAAATCAAAGAAAAGGGAGTAAAATACTTGCCTGAATGGTCTATACATAGGGAAGGAAAATTCTGAAGTATCTGTCAATGCTTTGGTACAAAACCTTAAAATAATGTTTCTAGCGTTTCAGTTATGTCCTTTCGAGGTTAGAAATGCTGAATGATGGACACCTGTGATTAGATTTCATTTCAATCTCTGCAAACACCCTTTTAGGTAACTGTATAGTATAAGTTAAGAGTATTTTAATGTATACATCTTGAAAACTGAAAATAAGGTAATCCTATGTGTGTCTGCCCTAAGTAATGAGGACACTCGCTACGAAAAGGACGTTCGGACCACTTGTTACTTCCTAAATTGTATACTAACATGCCTTTTTATCTTTTTATTTCATTTGCAGTTATTACATTGTTTTTTCGTGAAATTAAGAGGTGTGAAGTACTTCAATTTCCTTGTTGAGGATCAGAATGAAAGGGGGCACAGTGCACAAACCTCGGAAATGGGGAAATCTGAAATGCAAACAGACAAGTGGACCCTTTTCCCGGCACAACTCGTTAAGCTTGCATTTCGAGGGAGAACGAGAGAGTCCGAGAGAGGGAAAACGTGATGAAAATAAACAACAACAATACCCCTGATGAGCTAACTTGCATGAAGACCCATGTTATCCTATACTATCCCATCACATTGCTCTCTCTCCTTTCTGTTTCCACTTCCGCAAATTCCAGAGCACGCCTACAATACTGTAATAACTGCAGCCTTGCTCTTCCCTTGGATACGAGAATATACAAGGTGTTTTCAAACGCTCAAACGCTCGGACACCAATTATTAGCACCACGCAGACCTTATGTAATCACACTTGTGTGGATTTAATTGTCAAACGACGCTACAGACTCCTTGCTTGCACAAACACCGCCACTGCTAACAACACAAACCACTTTCAACAAGTGAATAAAACACGAGTTGAAATAATCTGTTTTGCAGGATATCACTCTGCCGCAGAGAACTGTAATCAGCTCTGAGGTTTCCAAAATGAAGTCATCTTAAGGAGATGCATGTCCTCTAGATTCACTTACGTTCTTTCAGACAATCAGTGTTTCTTAAGGAAAATAGGATTTTTCATTCAATTATTCCATCCCTTGATTAAGATGTATCAGACACTTTTTCAGAAAGCAACAAACCAGTTATTAACACCAATGGTGTTCCACAACAGAATCCAAAGATTATCACTAGGGCTGGGAAGTTCATGCCCTAAAAAACACTGAAATATGCATGCAAATGTGCTCTTAAAAGCTTGAAAAAATGCCAAGAAATATGCACTATTTAATTAAAACAATTAATGTCGCTTTGCAGTAGACGAGTTAGTGTAAATAAGTGAAGTTACCTTATTCCTTAGAGGTTGAAGTAGAAGTGGTCCCGCGCTAGTATTAACTGCTAAATTGCAGTTCACAAGCAACACTTTGCACAAATTTTCAACTGCAAAACATCGCCTGTTGTCTCGCAAAACACTTTTTGTAACGTGAAAAACTTCTCTCCACGTCACAAGATGTTATCGGGGCATATTTAAATGATGTTAACTGCTTCACAGAGAGTCAAATCTCTTGGTGTGACAGATGGGTTTCTTTCGACGATGTCTCGAATATCGCACATCTGTTTATAACCAGAATTTTTTGAAATTACATAATTCACTTTCTCTTTCACTTTTCGTCCTATGCTACCAGGAACCGAACTTAGATCACATATTGTTTTTTCAAAGACAGTAAGTGATTCATGCAACGGAGGTCCGACAGCTTCCAATGCCGTTATGGCTGTTGGTAAGAAAGAAAAATCTGATGTGTTGCACTCACATGACTTTCTCTACTCTTGTACTAACTATTCTTACAAACTCTTATTACTATATCTTCTTTGTGTTCAGATAAACATTTGTACAAATGACCTTATTGTTCATTTCCTTGTAGGTGTAAGAGGAATATTAGGATACCGTAGGCTTTGTGTGATAGTCGAATCTTTTAAAGCTTTGAGATTCCGTTCTCTTTGCACATTTAACATATAAAAAAATGAACAACGATGTTCCATTTCACGAAAGTTCTAAGTTTTCCGAAACTCACACACATAACAAGGAATATCTCCGAAATGGTTCACCCTACAAGAAAATTTATTTGGACATAAATTGTGTATTTTAGCAAGATCTAAATTTTTTGTATAGTATGATTTGATCTATCGCTAACGGTTTACCAGTTATGCAAAAGTCGTCCAGAGTAAATACGACTACAGGAGCTATAACCAGAAAATTCAAAATATATGTTTTATTTGTCATCAAAATATCTCAAACATATGACATTCTAATCAAAATCGTTAGAGCCATTCTCAAGAAAATCAAAATTTTCGAAAAATTTTCCATGTAAAGGGTAGTTTAGGTTGGGGCTATTTTCTTCAAAATCTTTGTGTTGCATCCTTGAAAGACATTAAACTTAAACACCAACTTTGGCTTTTAACCGACTTTTCGTTTTTGAGTTGTGCTGTTCACAGACACACAGACAGACACACAGACACACAGACACACAGACACACAGACACACAGACACACAGACACACAGACACACAGACACACACACATATACACATACATACGGACCTTTTTCTAAAAATGCTTTTTTTTGGATTCAGGGGGTCTCAAAACATATATTTCCGGTGAAATCTCGACATCGAATTTTTGGGTGAAATACAATACTTCCCCTACTTACCAGTAGAGAAAGTAAAAATGGGCAGATATGAAACCAAGATCCTCTTTTAATCCAGTGCCTGACAAAATATTTTGCACAGTTTCTATTGACGAAGCATCGTTCGAGATCAATGAATTAACAGCATTATATAAACATGCATCGACCCATGTTCCCCATCGAGTTAACACTGGTGCAGGAGAAAGTCGAATATTAGGTGCTGTTGGTCTAAACAAGTTAACTTTTCTTTTTTAGGTTATTTAACAAAAATTCTCTTTGTACTGGTCAAAAATCTATATACCAATGGGAAACAATCACGTATTGTCTCAGAAATGCGATGAACAGCGTGTGCAAACAAGTTATATGAATTAAGTTAGGAAAAATACGTTTCAGAGTTTGTCCTGATTTTACCATATAAGAACCTGCAACAGTAACAAATAAAAGTAACCGGTTGTATTTGATTCCATATGGCCATAGTAATTTCAAAGAGGCCATCACAAACTGGGTCACAGTTACATTATCAGTGGCCGACAATTCGCACACATTAAGAAGATAAGGTGTAGTCTTTTGTTCATTATTTAAAGCACCCACGATTATATTAGCAATAGAACGGCGCTCAGAATCAGGGATTTCATCAACAGACAACCACACAAACTGATCCGCTAATTCATTTTGTATATTTGACAATACGTCATTGTAACAATGTCCTACATAAGTCTTACGCTGTGTACTTTCTTCAGACACATGTTGTCGAGTGTACTTGGCAAGAAGGTTTTTAAACGTTGGATTATTAATTTTGAACAAGGGAATGTCAGCAGCTAAAAATGCTTGGTACAAGTCATGGGAAAATTCAGTAGCCCTACTTCCTAAACACTCTACTAGCTGTATCTGAACAGGTTCTTTGTTTGCGAGTTTTCTGATTAAACTTTCCCTATGGTTTGCTGTGTTTATGTGCTGAACTATTTGAAATCTTTTCTCACCCCCTGAATTTTTCTCACATGCTCCACAAAACAGTACCCCATTATCTGTAGATACTAAATCACCCGAAAACTGTTTCTGTAAATTAATTAATCAAGCACTCGAAGTTGGTTTTATTTTCGGCATTTGAAGAGCTTTTTAACATTTAACATTTAATTTGGTGGGAACCAGTTCACAACGCTGTTAGTTTGAAGACCACGACACAACTACTGGTGGGCAGGCAAGCGTTGCTATAATCATGCTGCTCAAAACGTTAACCTGCACTTTATCGTTGTTAATATAAACCCCTCTGATAACGCACTGATTACTCTCTACGCACATACATATAATAAAAGGATGGAAACAGGGAATTCACTGCATGCCAACATGACTCAGCATTAGTTCTCGCCATCTCGCGAGTTGCAGCATCACGTGCAATACTACCAATATCAAAAATATTATACAGATGGAAAAAATAATTAAAAAACCATGAAAGTCATGAAAATATGCAATATAGGGGCTAAAATATTGAAATCGTCGTGAGTTGCATCATCATGTGCAATACTACCAATATGAAAAATATTATCCAGATGAAAAGAAATAGTAAAAAATCTGATGTGTTGCACTCACATGACTTTCTCTGCTCTTGTACTAACCATTCTTACAAAATCTCATTTCTGTATCTTCTTCGCGTTAGTTGAGATAAACATTTGCAGAAATTCTCTTATTGCGTATTTCCTTATAGGTACAAGGGGAATATGGGAATACAGTTGGCTTTGACCAATAGTCAAATCTTTCAAAGCTTTGAGATTTCGTTCTGTTTCAACATTTAAATTAAGCCCAAATGCTTTTTTTGTGAAGTGAACCATTTCAGAGATATTCCTATTTATTTGTGCGGGTTTTGCAATACTTAAACTTTTCTCAAATGAACGTTGTTATTCACTTTCTCTTGTCCGTACAAAGAGAACGGAATTTTAAAGCTTTCATACAACGACAGCTTTGAAACATTTGACTATCGCTCAAAGGCTCCTACTGTATTGTAATATTCCCCTTGCACCTACAAGGAGATTAGTGATAAGATAATTTGTACAAATGTTTATATTAACTAACATGAATATATAGGAACAAGAGTTTGTAAGAATAGTACAAGGGTAGAGAAAGTCATGTGCGAGTAACACATCAGATGTTTACAAATACTTATTTTTCTATATAGGAGATAAATATTCATTTCATAGTTACATATTTTTTGAAGGATGTATTAGGCTAAAGCTGCAGATGACTGAAATTCTTTAGTTATCGGAAAAAAATTTGATTACATAATTTTCTCCACTCGCTCTTTGTATAAATTATAAGAGTATAAACTATTATTACGAATGTTTATTGTTCTATGTATTTAATGTTAATCCAAACAAAAGTTGTAGAAATGCTTTTATTACACACTTCATTGTAGGTAGTGAAATATTTTAAGACCTAATTACTATGTGAGAACTTTGGAATTCCATTCTCTTTGATTTACCAGGGAAAAAACGAATGAAAAAACTGAATAACAACTTCACATTTCCTATGAGTATAGGAAAATTCCAACCAATAACAAGGAATACTTCGGAAATAGATAATGAAAAAAAAAAAAAAAAAAAAAACTGACATAAGTTGTGTGCTTTAAACGAGATATACCTAGATCTTTTGTTTAGTAAAATTTTGTCTTTGTCTTACAGTTTTCCATTTATACAAAAGTAAGTCAAAATGAAGAGGACTTCGGAAACTATTCCCAAGAAATTTAAGGTATACGCTTTATTTACCAAGCGGGAGACCTGTTCCGGGGTGCACTCAGCCTCGTTATGTAGCTAAGGAGCTACCTGATTGTTAAGCAGCGGCCCCTGGTTGCGAAGACCTTATATAGCGTTTGGGAGGTATCTGAGCGTTGGCCACGTCCCTCTCTATAGCACTGTACCCCAATTCCTCCGGTTGCCCTTCACACATGTCATCCTGCTCCCATCGTGAAAACGATCCACAAGGTTTCATGACCACCGATCTCCCTGGAGTACCTTCTCAGCCATCTTACTCCTGGCGGGTCCAACCACAACCACCTCCAGGATCATCCTGCCGACCATGAGACTCGCGCTGGGGCTCCGGAGCGTTAACTCGTCTTGTCCGACTTGCAGGACCCTCCTCGTGGCTCTTGAGGGCATGCAGTTCCAGTATCACTTCCTTGCGACGAACATGTACAGACCCACAACGCTCTCCCCCAAGGTCAACTCCAGCCAGAGCTCTTCCTCCACAGGCAAGGTGTCACCCGACGCCGCCACTATCCCGTAGGGTCGATCGAGTTCCTCTTAGGCATGTCCTCCGCCACATACGATCCAATCACGGTCACGGCTGCGCTCGTGCTCGGCACGGCTTCCCCTGTGTCTTGCCGTCCATGATGTCCACCAGTCTTCTATTCACGGCACTCAGCGTCACCTGCTTGGACGGGTCCGTCGGTACCTCCATGACCTACGCCAAGTTGGTACTTATTTGTTCCTTGCTAACTCGTAGACTTCCCTGCTGACAGTAATTCGCGTATCCTGTTTGGCTACACATTCCTGTAGCTGATCCTCGTCGACGTCTCTTTGACTTCATCGTATCGTACACTTCCGTTCTCCAATGTGAACGTAACTGTCCCCTCGGCCAATCTGTACCTACTATTTTGCCCACCTCTGGCTTCTAGCTTCTTTAATGATGCCGTCGACTCTTCCTTTCAGGGTGTTAAAACATTCCCCGACGTCCTCCACAACGTCCACGCGCTAGCAGAGGAGTTCCACCTTCACCGTCGAGTTATTCCGCGTCTTCCTTCACGCCGACCAGTTTCCCGTCTATCTTCGCCAATAGCCCCATCTTCGTATCGATCACTTCAGTTATATTTCCCATTCCAGAATTCATTTTTGTCTTCACTTCTTCCTTTACACTCCTTATCTTCACCTCTATCTTCTCTTATAGCGGAATTCCCTGTTTCTTCGTTTCCCATCTTATCAGTCTGCATTTCATTTCTTTCATTCCCTAGTTTACATTTTCCATTCTTTCTCCATTTCTTCCATTCCCGATTTCAGGTTCTTGATTTGGGCTAGTCGACTAGTAATTCCTTCATCTCTTCCATGTTGACATCCATATACTACTCCTGACAGCAATGTAGCAAAACGGCAATTCGACGAATCCCACCTCCGACATCAGTGCCCTCTCTCAACTTCGCCCTCGCAGCCTCTCAGCCTTGGGTCATCGCTCCAGCAGTCCCTTCCCCGAGATCAGTCACATGGTCGCTCCCGAGAGCAACGAGGTCTTTCCCCCCGGTGTCACCAGCGGTGTCGTATCCGGTGTCGTACCCGATGTCGTACCCGAAGTCGTACCGAGGTCGTACCCCGTGTCGTACGCGGTGTGGTACGCGGTGTCGTACGCGGTGTCGTACGCGGTGTCGTACGCGGTGTCGTACCCGGTGTCGTACCCGGTGTCGTACCCGGTGTCGTACCCGGTGTCGTACCCGGTGTCGTACGCGGTGTCGTACGCGGTGTCGTACCCCGTGTCGTACCCCGTGTCGTACGCGGTGTCGTACGCGGTGTCGTACGCGGTGTCGTACCCCGTGTCGTACGCGGTGTCGTACGCGGTGTCGTACCCGGTGTCGTACCCGGTGTCGTACCCGGTGTCGTACCCGGTGTCGTACCCGGTGTCGTACGCGGTGTCGTACGCGGTGTCGTACGCGGTGTCGTACGCGGTGTCGTACGCGGTGTCGTACGCGGTGTCGTACGCGGTGTCGTACCCCGTGTCGTACGCGGTGTCGTACGCGGTGTCGTACGCGGTGTCGTACCCCGTGTCGTACCCCGTGTCGTACGCGGTGTCGTACGCGGTGTCGTACGCGGTGTCGTACGTGGTGTCGTACGCGGTGTCGTATCCCGTGTCGTACGCGGTGTCGTACCCGGTGTCGTACGCGGTGTCGTACGCGGTGTCGTACGCGGTGTCGTACGCGGTGTCGTACGCGGTGTCGTACCCAGTGTCGTACCCGGTGTCGTACCCGGTGTCGTACCCGGTGTCGTACCCGGTGTCGTACCCGGTGTCGTACCCGGTGTCACGCGCGATGTCACTCCCGATGTCACTGTTGATGTCACTCCTGATGTCACTCATGTCACCCTCGATGTCACTCCCGTTGTCACGCCCGTTGTCACTTCCGATGTCGCTGTCGATGTCACTCCCGTTGCCACTGCAGACGTCACTCCCGACGTCGCTGTCGATGTTACTCTCGATGTCGCTCTCGATGTCACTCCCGAAGTCACTCGTGATGTCACTCTCGATGTCACTCCCCATGTCACTCCCGATGTCACTCCCCATGTCACCCGATGTCTCTCAAAATGTCACTCCCGATGTCACTCCCCATGTCACCCGATGTCTCTCAAAATGTCACTCCCAATGACACTCCCCATGTCACTCCCGATGTCACTCCCATTGTCACTCCCGATGTCAATCTCGATGTCACTCCCCATGGCACACCCGATGTCACTCACAATGTCACTCACAATGTCACTCCCGATGTCACTCCCGTTGTCACTCCCGATGTCGCTGTCGATGTCACTCCCGACGTCGCTGTCGATGTCACCCCCGACGTCGCTGTCGATGTCACCCCCGATGTCACTCGCAAAGTCTTTCGTGATGTCACTCTCGATGTCACTCCCGATGTCACTCCCGATGTCACTTCCGATGTCACTCCTAATGTCACCCCCAATGTCACCCCCGATGTCACTCCCGATGTCACTCCCATTGTCGCTCACGATGTCACTCCAGATGTCAATCTCGATGTCACTCACCATGTCACACCCGATGTCACTCCCGATGTCACTCCCGATATCGCTGTCGATGTCAACCTCGATGTCACTCCCGATGTCAATCTCGATAAAACTCTCGATGTCACTCAATTTCATTCTCGATGTCACACCCGATGTCACTCTTGACGTCACTCCAGGTGTCACTCCCTTGACTCTACCTCACTCCAACTCTCTCACCCTCTCACTGCCGCCCGCGAACCCTCTCACTTGCCCTCGAACCCTCTCACGCTCGGTCCCTCTCACTTGCCCTCGACTCTCCTCACTCGCTCTCGAACCCTCTCACTTGCCCTCGACCCCTCTAACTTGCGCTCGACCCCTCTCACTTGCGCGCCATGTTTCTCATTGCCCTCGAACCCTCTCACTCACGGTCGACCCCTCTAACTTGCCCTCGACCTCTTTCACTCACTCTCGACCGCTCTCACTTGCTTTCGACCCCTATCACTGGCGCTCGACCCCTGTCACTTGTCCCCGACCCCTCTCACTTGCACTCGACCCGTCTCACTTGCCCTCGGACCCTCTCACTTGCCCTCGACCCCTCTCACTTACCCTCGACCCCTCTCACTTGCGCTCGGTACCTCTCACTTACCCTCGACCCCTCTCACTTACGCTCGACCCCTCTCACCATCGCTCGACCCTTCTCACCATCGCTCGACCCTTCTTACTTGCCCTCGACCCCTCTCACTTGCGCTCGGTCCCTCTCACTTGCTCTCGACCCCTTTTAGTCGCTCTCGACCCCTCTCACTTGCGCTCGACCTTTCTCACTTGCGCTCGCTCCCTCTCACTTACCCTCGACCCCTCTCACTTGCTCTCGACCCCTCCCACTCGCTCTCGACCCCTCTCACTTCCCTGGACCCCTATCACTCGCTCCCGACCCCTCTCTATTGCTCTCGACCCCTCTCACTTGCTCTCGACCTCTCATTTGCGCTCGACCCCTCTCTCTTGCGCTCGGTCCCTCTCACTTGCCCTCGACACCTCTCACTGGCGCTCGACTGTCACTATTCGCTCTGGACCCCTCTCACTCGCTCTCGACCCCTCTCACTTGCTCTGGACCCCTCTCACTTGCCCTCGGCCCCTCTCACTCGCTCTATCCCTCTCACTTGCGCCCGACCCCTCTCACTCGCTCTCGACCCCTCGATCTCTGCCTCGGCCACGCTCCCTCACCCTCAATCAGGCACCGTCACCCCTTCTCCCGCCTTCCCTGTTCCGCTCGATCTCTTTCTATCTCTCCTCATCGCTCTCCGTCTCGCCCCATCCCTCTCTCCAGATCTCAGCATCTCTCCCCTCTCTCGTTTCATCACTTTCCCAGTCTCTCTCCCCATCACACTCCCCGGCTCTCTCCATATTCCTTCCCCATCTCTCTCTGTGTATATACAGAGGGATATATCCCTCCTTCTCTAGGTATCTCCCCATCTATCTATATCTATCTCTCTATCTGTATGTCTATATATCTCTCACTCACCCTTGGAATCCGTGTCTCGTCGTCCACACGCAGACACACATTTTCCTACATTCTTAATATATTATTTAATAATTTATTTATTATTCGAAAATCTCAAAACCAATATTTCCGAAGAATATTTTCAAGTTTTTGGCTGAAAAAGTAACAAAGGTTTGTAAGGTATAGTTATAATAAATGATATTTTCACCATATTTAATTTTTGTTATAAAATTAGAAAATTTAACTACTATTAAATATTTTGTACGGGTAACTGATTTTTATGGTTTAGCACAAAATATTTATATACTTCAGACTTAACTAGTTCAACTGCAGATTTTCTTCGAGTTGCATAAGTAAAGTACAACATACAGGTTGTTAGTTGTAGTATAAATAGATATTTGTACTGGTAAGTTTAACGAGCTATTTTAGATCAGTATTTGCGTCATTTGTGGACTTATAAATTTGCTTATTAAGAATAGCATGTTTTCAGGTTAGTACCTCCCACTAAGCACACACAAGTTATAGGGTTTATTTTCCCCCGAGAGAGCTTTGGAATTCCTTTCTCTTTGTACGGCTGAGATATAAAAATTAAAAACGATCTTTCATTTGAGGAAGGTTAAAGTATTCCAAAACTCACACAAATAAGGAATACCTCCGAAACGGAAGTCCACAAAAAATTCGCTTGGACATAAATTGTGTATTTTCATGAGCTCTACATTTTTACCTCCTCTACTAGTAAGTAGAGGAGGTGTTGTATTTCACCCAAAAATTCCATGCCGAGTTTTCACCGTAAATATAAAAAAAAAATGCGAAAAAAAAATATGAAAAAAACATGATGTGCTGCACTCGCATGACTTTACTCTTGTACTAACCATTCTTACAAACTCTTATTCCTACATCTTCTTCGTGTTAGTTGCGATAAACATTTGTACAAATTATCTTATTGCTTATTTCCTTGTAGGTACAAGGGGAATGTTAGAATACAGTAGGCTTTGTGCGATAGTCAAATGTTTTAAAGCTTTGAGATTCTGTTGTCTTTGCACACTTAACATAAAAAATGAACAACGATGATCCATTTCACGAAAGTTCTAAGTTTTCCGAAACTCATGCACATAACAAGGAATATCTCCGAAATTGTTCACCCTACAAAAAATTTATAAAGACATAAATTGTGTATTTTAGCAAGATCTACATGTTTTGTACAGCAAGATTTTGTCTATCTCTAACGGTTTACCAGTTATACAAAATTCGTCGAGAGTAAATACGACTACAGGGGCTATAGCCAGAAAATTCAAGATATACATTTCATTTGTCATAAAAATATCTCAAACATATGACATTTTAATTAAAATCGTTAGAGCCATTTTCAAGAACATCAAAATTTTCCATGTCAAGGGTAGTTTAGGGTGGGGCTATTTTCTTCAAAATCTTCGTGTCGGATCCTTGAATGACAATAAACTTAAATACCAACTTTGGTTTTTAACCGACTTTTCGTTTTTGACTTATGGTGTCCACAGACTGACACACAGACACACAGACACACACACGGATCTTTTTCTAAAAATGCTTTTTTTTTGGATTCAGGGGTCCTCTAAATATATATTTCCGGTGAAATCTCGACATCGAATTTTTGGGTGGAATACAATACTTCCCCTACTTACCAGTAGAGAAAGTAAAAAATATAAAAATCATGAAAATGTGTAATATAGGGGCTATATTATTGAAATATTATGCATTTATCAAAATCAAGAAAATACCATAAAACCATGTCCAAATAACTGAAAATTCCACAATTCGTGCACGTAATGTAAAAACGTACATTTTTAACCCCTATGAAAAAACATGTAAATGCATGAACTTCCTAGCCCTAATTATCACCGTAAAGTTGTGTTAGCTACCCTTAATAGTTTCTGAGAAAGCTTGCTATTTACCAATATAAAAAAAATCTTAGTTACATCTAAAATATTCAAAGACAAATGAAGAAAATAAACCCGCATATATTTGTAAATAAGCACAGTACCTGACGTGAGCATACAGCAGCTACCATAGTTAGCAGTTGTGGCAATTTGTAGGGCAAAATTTCCCTTAGGAAATGGGGTTTGCCTCTACTCTCCAAAGTGTATGGGATTTATGATATTTTCTGACCGATAGTGTAGAATTCACGGTGCAAAATGACAGGTTTACTAACATTTAAAAGCATGTATATTTAGAATATAACTATTGTGCCTAAAAATAAGATACTCCAATATACAGGTTGGAAGGGAAGTTACTACATTCCTTCTAATATGTGCTGCATAGAAGCATTAGAAACAAATGTGTAATGGCATTCTGTTTTTTGATCAGCCGATTTCGAAAAATATAAATGGCCTTTGTTCCAAATTGGATGCGTAATTCTACAAGAATGTACGAAGATTACACATCTTACAAGTAACAAGCTGCAGAGTAGCTTATTTGTGACATAGCTTCGGTAGTAATTATGGGACATCACACAGGTTTTGGAATAATTAATCACTTCATAGAATTGAAGGAATACTCCGAGCAGCTCTTTCAGATCTGAAGTAACTCCGCAACGTTGTGTTGAGGTTGGTCAGGGAATTGAACCGGTTTCTTGATGCAAATGGCTCGGTGCTTGCAGGGTTGTGTAATGTTTTGGGAGATAACGTTTCTGATTGGCTTACACTCGCACAGTAAACATGAAAGGGCAAGACAGGATATTTTTTTATGTTCTCAAGACGCACTGCCACGGTGTTTGTTTATATACTGAGCTAGTGAAAGTGACACCCACACAATCTGCAGTGTTGCCAGCTTGTTTTCCACAAAACTAAAATATCTAAATGGTCAGAGACAAAAACGTAAGATAAAAAATGTGTTCCAAATAGCGAGATATATCACTGGTTTAAATTAATGTAATGACTTCCCTTCCACCCGGTATAAAACTGTACGAATAGGCCATTTGGCCATTTCGCCATTTTCCGACTACGTCTCCACTTAAGTTAATGAATGTTTGTCCAACAGCTACATGGTATGTACAGGGGTGATGAGCATAGGACACCCTTCAGTTCTAACGGGACATGCCCATTTTCTGTATCTAGAAATGTTCCACAAGCATGTGAAATATATTAATAGTCGCTACGCTGCTATATTTATTCCGTCCTGCGTCCACTAGCAAGACAGCAAGAAGTAAACATTCAGCAGAGATATTATGCTCATTGATAAACACACGAGCCAGGGAATATGTTACAGAGAAAACGGACATGACATACTTGGCAATATACAGATTAGTCTATAGCTATAGCGTTAACCTCGGTATTTGAGCTATAAATGTGGACTTCTCCTGTACTAGTCCTTAATAGTTTGTCTTAACCTTCATTTGTTTAAACTTGTTTTCAGTTTCACTTCTTTGCCCTCTAGTAAGGAATCGCTTCAAGTGCTTGGAAGCATTGTATGCCTAATGTGGGGCATCCGATGTTGTTTTAAACAATCAGTATACCACTTGTATTTAACTTAGGGTAGCATTGCTAAATAAATTGAAATAAATCCGTGATCCACAGGATAATTGAGTTTCTTACCAATGATTCATATGCTAAAGATGCGTTTATACCCGTTAACCTCCAACACTGAACTGGTTGCAGCGAGTTTTGTTTCCTGTAGCAGCAGCAGCAATCCTGAACATCCCACTCTCCATTACAAGAGATACGCAGTGAGCGTATTTTTCATTGTTCCATTTTTTCTGATAGAAATCCAGTCTGTGTATGGTGGAAAGAAGCTAATATTGTATGTACAGCTCCAAAAAAGTTGTAATATTTGTGAACAAGGCTACGGCGAGCATTTGATGCTTCCCAGAAGTGGGAATACAATAATGCAAAGCGTGTTGTTGGAGGTGGATGAGTGATGTGCCAATATGAGCGAAGATGAAGCCTTCTGGCATCCATTGCGTCATTAGGCCTGCGACCTTCTCCCTTTCAAAAATAAGTGTGATATTTTTAACCAACGTGGAGACACTTTGAGATCGGGGCCAATCCCGTAATGTTGGGTTGCGTTGCGTGGGACACCTGTAGATGTGGCCTTACCTCTTACAGTCAATTGTTATTTTTGCTCTCACTTGAGCGTTGCCCCCCTCCCCCCCCCCCCCATCCTCTCTAAGCCTATGAATATATCCCAGTGTGCATTGTTTTGTCATAAGTAATCTATCTCGAGCTTGTGCTATTCCGAAAAAATTGGAGCGACTGCAAGTCACGAGTAATTTTGTCTAAGGAGTCTAACCTTGTCTAACATCGAGTTAGATTAGCAAATAGTACAAGAGCAGAAAGTAATAAAACTCTAAAAGCGAGCTACTTAAGAATATATTAAAGAACCGTAACTGTATTTTTGCCAACGAAGGCCTTCTGAAGTTTAATGGATTATTAGAAACATGTTTAGTGTTAAATCCCTTTGGAACTAGTCTTTTTAAAAGCTGCACGTCAATAAACAAGGATATGTCATATAAATCATAGTTAAGTTAAAGTTAAATATAATAAACAACAAATACTTGGTTTTTACATCTGTTTAGCTAAATAAACAGCTTCATTGAACAAAGTACGTTTCCTGAAATATTTTAGCGGTTATGCTCCACATAGTTTTACATTCTTGCCCATTTGCTTTTCTCAAATTATTTGCCCAGTCTTTCAAAATGTTGGCAATGCTATCTGTAGTACTTCATATTCTCGTACTTTACGCAAGTCATTAAATTACATCCACACAGTTTGTCTGACTCTCTTGGTGTTTTCTGGTTTACAGTTTTCTACTATTTCATCTGTTTCTTCAAGTGAAAATTCCCCAAATCGTTTCACAGCTGTCGCCATTCTTACACACTGATGGTACGATTGTCACGGTGTCGATCCTTTCATCACACAAATTTGGTTCAGAGATAAGTTAATTTGCGAATTTTGAGATAAACTGAATTTGTGTTGGTAACACTGACCGGAAGGCGTAAATTAATGGGTAATTAGGTAAATAGTCATAAAGTGACTCAAGAATTTATCTAGACATTTTACTATCACGAGTTGCATTTATTAAGAGTATTTCACGAATTAAAGGTTGGTATGGCATATGAAATGTAATGTATTGTAATTATTAACCTCTTAAAAGAAACACTTAGCATGAATACATACATCTGCGTCCATTGGCACGGCCTACAAGATTCTCATATTGATGCTCCAATGTTTTAAGATGTTGGTAATGTCAGAAGTTGGAGTATCTGCTGTTAATTTGTAATTTCCTTCAATACAAAATTTGTCAAACTGATTCCAAACATATTTCGTGTTGTATTCTGTGTTCTGAGGCTTCCCTATTTGAGGTACTTCATCTATTCCGGCACCGAAGCTAGAGTCGGCCATATTTGACATTTGAATAGCGGCTCTGTTGCGTCAACTTACGTCAGTTGTTTCTCTAAACTGATCATAACAACAGAAAACAGAGGAGGTGATATTGAAATGTGATACATTTTTCGCGAATAAAGGGTGTCATTGGTTGAAATTTGAAATTGCTATGGACATGATTGGTTGATTTCAACCAAGTCCCGTATGACTGGAATAGTCTCAGTAATTTAAGGGGACACTGGTACCAAAATGGCCAAAAATGCGATTTTTTCAGAAAACATTTATTTGAAGGAATGTTGACTTGAACATGTCCAAAATATCGCTATTAAATATCAGGTGTCAGTCAAATCCACCTGGAAATTGGTGTATTTCAAATTTATTTAGACTCTTGCAACATTTCCAGTGTGTTCCAAAACTTTGAACAGCTTTTTCTCCATATAACAATTTTTGTGCTTTGGGGCAAACCTTTTTGCAGTACTTAGTGATGGATAAAGTTGAAATTTTCAGGATATATAAAATATAACTTATTTAAGAAAACTATGCATTGGTTTGTTGATCACACTCTTATATAAAAGTATATGCTTTTTTCTTTGTAATTATTAGTGATATTTCTTGTTATTCTATTCTAAATAAAAAATATTCATATTTTTAATAAATGTTAATGTTTTGGAAAACTAATGCGCAGTTTTATTGCATAGGCATAGAAAAACTAGCATACCAAATTTCAGTCATCTAATTTAATTCTAAACTGCAAAAAGCACACCTTTTTATTACTATTCAATTCTTTCCAAAACCATAATAAACAATTTTTAGTTTAAAAACTATTTATTCTGTTGTTGCAAGTGATCATTTTTCCTCACATAATGCAGCACTGGTTAGGTTGCTCAGATATTTAAAATGACATGCAAATAAAGCATGTCTAAAAAGAAATTTCGTTATATAACCAGTCAAATGTTGTGGATGTTAATTTGTTTTCAAATACCAGGGTAATGAAGGTGAGTCCACGCCCGTTTTGAACTTAGTGGCATTACCTAATTTCGGTAATGAAGTTAATTATCTCCCTGGTGCATTCTAGGACCACTGAGCTGAAAGTGTGCCATTTCTAGTACAGTTCCTTTCAGTAAACGTTTATTCCAATGATACAAATCTGCAGGGCGAGAACAAAGAAGTTTTCTCTTCAAACATCTCGAGATAATTTTAGATCACTGACTCGCACGTTTTGTTAGTTCACTGGACTATGATTTTAATAAAATATAAGTAATAATAACTATACAAATGTCATTTACATAAATTAAATTAACCAGTTTTGGCTTATGTACATACGTTCCGAAAACACCTACAAATGTTGTTTGACTCACGAAGACGTTTTCGTACTTTGATTGATGAAATTTTCATGTTGCTTGCAATAGCATTAGGCTTTGCTAGTTGAACTCTATAGCATGGCTTTCTTTTATTAGCAAATGGTAACCTTTTCAGAGGTAAGACTCATCTTCACCTTAACAGATGCTACACAAATAATAGCAAGTGTTCCAAGCTTCTCGCAGTGATCTACATTAACAATAGCTTCAAGGTGATCATTTCCCCTCCCGCTCTCTAACTCTAACGCTCCTAACACCGAGTGATTTAGGAGGTCCCGGGTTCCATTTCCATTCTCACGTTGGGGTTTCCATGGTTTTCTCTAGCTGTTTGGTGAAAGCTGAGGTGGTTTCACATCTAGCACTATTTTCTTTCCAGCATTTCCATCTCAACTTGTAGGTGTGGTTGTGGGTTCCGTGGCGTATAACGGTGTCGGACATATGGTGCGGATGCTTGCTCAAAGGAAACAGTGCTGCTCGTAGACACTGATCTTTCTTTAAGGTAGATGAAGTAGAACGTGTTTACCACTTGTAGATGTAACAACCGGATCGAAAGCGTCCAGACATACAGGATTGTATTAACTTGAGTCGTACAAGTTACATGAGGACTGTGCTGCCATCCTTCCCCGCTATTTTCCAATGCGGCTTCAGGAAGTGAAAAGTAATTCTGTGTTTAATATATTTGCAAGTTCACTCAACAAATAATATTAACCAATATATTTGAAATATCTTGTTAGTATACCTAATAGTAGCAAATTGCAACATTTCATATTGAAATAAACATGCACGATAAGTATCATTTGCTAGTAGATAAACGCGAGCATTTCCAAATAAATGTAAGCCACTTGGTAAATCCTGTATTTAATTTCTATAAAACCACAGAAACACGCGAAGTTTAGTTGAACATACAAGCTGCATTTTTGCTGCATTATCAAAACTTTAAGAGCTCCTTCTTTTTCCTTATTTAATCCGCTAGCAAGCAACCTCCCGAAAATTTATTCTATCTTCTTGCTTTTTCACTGATTCTTAAACACCCTCCTCATGAATACTGTCTCCACTAGTTCGATATCGTAACTAAGAGAAAGCAATGCCTTTTGAAATCTGTTCTTCTTGTGCTCTTTGGATTGCCAAAAGTTACAAGGGACTTTATGGACTTCCCCTAAGTTTACTGATCTTTAGAACTTGTGTTCTAAAACGCAATTAAAAGTAGTATAGGTCTTTTGATACTAAAAAGTATACTTGTATATGTCAATTCAATTTAAAGGTTTAAACACATGTCATAATACAACTTTCTAAAGAAGCATAATCTCACAGACTGTATAACGGATACATTAGACACCATTATTTTTTTTATAATATTGTTATACATTACAGTAATGGCGCCTACAAACCATTTAAAAATATATCCCGATCTTGAAAGCAAAATTTTCGATTAACTTATCAGTTATCACCAATTCCTGAACCTTATTTATATATACTTATTGAATAGTGTACAGCTAAACCTGAGTAAAGATATATTAGATAATAAGACTAGGGGCCAATCTTAAAATCCTATCAAATGTCCTGTAATTATTTTGTAATAGTTTTCAAACTAAAACGTAATTTTTCGTCCAAAATTTTTTATTGACAAACTGAATAAAATTCAGGCATCTTCCACTTCCAGTAGCTATAACCCGCACAATAATTAAAACAAAATTATGTTTTAGAGCAATAAAGAAAGATAGAAATTTGACAATAAATACCTTGTCCTTGCCCTTTGAAGCCATTCAAGTAATCAGACACATTTTATACATAAGAAATTCGTTAAGCCTGTCGTTTTTAGTGGCGCACTCATTATCAACATTACAAATTCTAATTTCTCAGGAAAATACAGGTTTCTCGAAACTTCTAAAAAGACGGCAGTGCAAAGCTTCTCGAACCGTCTAGAATCGGCGTTTTTTTTTTTCCATCCGACTATTGTTGCCATTATTTACCGGCCGCACATTGCCTAGCAACGTAGTGGTGTGATGAAGTTGACCTTGAGCTGCTTTTGATGTGCAGCCGCCGCCACATTATCATCGTTATTACCCATCATTAAACATTTCTTCAAGTTCATATAAACGCTCTTTTTGCAGAGGTTCCAGTTATTCTATTGGTTCTTATTAAAACACAATGCCATAACGTATCTTTGTTGGTACATATTTAATTTTGGGCGTTGGTAGATCGTTTTTCTTTCTCTGTAACCGGAGTCAAAGAGAGAAAGAGCGCAGTCATAGGTATATTGTTATATTTGATTCCTACCATTACAGGAATATCAAAATATATGTATCTACTGAAAGTTCTGGAATTCAAAACTACTTTCCTTCACATTGAGGCAAGAATAGAGCAAACAGCAGCGCACGCACGCACGCATGGCCAGTAAACAAGTACAACCGCTTCTAGACAGTCCGACAAGGTTTGGGCTGCCGGCTTTTCAAGAGAAGTTCCAATATGCGTCTATCTAATGTTCAACTATATAAGCGAGTCGTACGAACAGAGAAGCCAGTTTTTAAGAGTGTGTTGGGCTAGTGAGTTTGAGTGAGTGTATCGTTAGTCGTTTGTTGTGAACAGTAAGCAGTATTTGGATCAAGGTTGCCATAGAGTTGCAAGGTCACGATGAACTGTAAATTGTTTTAACGATAGAACAGAGAACTGTGATTTGTGATTCAGTTCTACAGGAAATAAAGTGACATCAGAAGTAACCGGACTTGTCATTTATTACAATATATAAGTTAACTGTACGAACCGTGCATAAAACACTTAAAGCTCTTCCGAGTTGGGCCTCCCGTATTGCGATCCTGCAGCACTTAGCGTAGTGTAGTGTAACAGTCACATAGCTACAGCTTAATTATATAGCCTCTGAAGAGTCATAAATGTGGGTATCCCAAATGTATAACATAAAGTTCAAGGTTGGTAATCATTTTTAAGTATTCTGTGACAGGAATAAAAGTGGGCTATAAACTGATGTTGCGGAAGTAAAGAGGTTTACGCCAAGTTACAAACTGGCAGAGTGCCTGCAGCAGGGCCCGAGTGAGGGGCGGAGGGGGCACATAACACACCTCAACACAATCAAGTCTGCACTGCACTTTACAACCTCGACGCTTAGAGCACTCATGCTCCTCAAACGCTATTATTTATTGCATTTCCATGGCATTAAAGATTGCACTTCACACACTTCAAGTTTTGTTTATATAATTATATCAAGTATGACATTTCTGGTTTTGTGGTAGTATCATTACCACCAATACGTATAAATGGCTTCATGTGGTTTTTAAAATACCCTTATACACACGATGAATGAAATCCTTTAGTATCACAATGTTCCTTGTAGTTCCTTGCTTACAATTTCATTCACATGTACCATGTGATATTTATTTACATGTAGTATCCAAAATCACAAACACCGAGGGCTGGAAATTATATTATGTGATATTGATGTGATTAGCTTATTATTAAATACAGTCAATTCAACCACTAACATTTGTATAATCAAATTTTTACTTACGACGTTTTTATTTAAATAACAATCAAGCAAGACATTTCAAACTAGTGGGATATTGCAATAGAGAATGACTGCCAACCCTTATTACAGAACTTATGCTACCAAAAGGGGAGGGGTAGTTTATGACCACCACTGGTAACAATATCTCTGTCAAATTTTTTAAACAAAGCTTCTTTAAAATTGGGTATTATAATTTGTCACGTTTATGAAGATAATATTTAACATTGTTTAACTGTTTCCTTTTTTACTTTTTTACATGAAATACATTCTACCGATGGGGCAGTACTTTATGACTACCTTCATATTTCATTGATTCTCAAACACACCAACTATGAAAACATTGAAACAAGTACGCCAGGCTGTTCCTAATCCACGAATTTGAGTATGAGCACACGCGAGTACGCAGCAGCGTTGCGCGGGGCACGGCTGTGGAGGGAGTGTTTGCTAATACATCACATGGCAAGCCTAGTCATTGCCCGTTGCAGGTCTCCGACTGTACCCACCGCGCCGTGACGGCAGCTTACCCCAGAGCAGAACTGTGCTGCATGTTGCAGGCTTACTCACTGGCAAGCAGCTCAGGTGGAACACATTGAAATACGCATTTCAGTAACACAAGCAGTGGTTGGCAATAACTTAACTGCATGCCTTTAATCAAAAAGTTACCGAAGGTATTGCTAGAGTTAAAATGTTTAGCGTAAATTTTACGCAAAGGTTCATAGCGGTAGGATTTCCTTCCTGTGTATTGTAGATGACATGCAATGTTTTTGAAATTTGCTAGTAACATTTTTCTAAAGTATTACAAATTTTGCAAAACAAAGAGGAATATTCAATAACACTCAAATATACACCTGTTCCTTATTATCTCTGTGACTGAAGCCATAATGGAGAAAATGGTTCCACAAATTCAATAACTGCAAGACGTCTAACGCACATACAGGAGCAATAATAAAAAGATTGTTCCAACTTCTCGTGTATTCATATTATTGAAAGTCTGCAACCGCAAAAATTGTTAAAATATTGAGTTTTTTAAACGTTTTAGCGTCACGTTTTTCACTGGACTCAATAATAGACATATTCAGAATTTCTGGCCCCCTGCCGGATTAGAACGAGATTGAACTTGCAACATAGCTCAAACTATAAGGGGAACTACATGTAAGTTACACCTATACAAAGTTTCAGATCAACTGACATAGTGAAACTTAATGGAACACAGAACATATTGATCCCATTTTCACACAGGAAGAACAATACTATAATGATATGGGTTGTACATCAAATGAAAGATCAAACAGGGAATATGAGAGTATTAAGGGACACTGGGAGTGAAATTTTTGTCAAAATTGTCAAAAAGTCGAAAAAAAATTTTTCGCTTAAAATGTTCCTGGAACACCTGTGCATTTGGATCAGCTAACATTTTTCATATCCCCCACTCCATGTGGTCATTACGGACCTTTCAAATAGTGATCTTCCCTTAACGTACATAGTATGTTCCTATATAAAAGCCTGTTTTTCTCAAAACTACATTTCTGCATATTCCAAAAGAAGGTCGCATGAATTCCAAAAACATTTTTTGTATGAAAAAAAGCAATAATTTTTAAGATTAAATTTTCTTTATTATTAAAAAAGTATGTACAGCATAATCGGCAAAGGTATTTTAAATAGCTCTTCATACAATTTTTACCCATGTTTTAGAGTACCAGTTCTGCCAATATAAATGAATTTTGAAAAGTCAATAGACGCGAGCTACATTTTGAAAATGTGCCTATTAAATTCATAAAATAATTTATATATCATAAACGAAAAATCCAATTTTAATGAAATTTGGTGTACCTCCTATTCTCATATAAATACAAACAGGGTAAAACTTTCAGAAAAATCTATCAAGAAATGTGGAACTTTCAAATTTCACTCCCAGTGTCCCTTAAACCAAAATGGAGGTCACTGCAGTCACTCTTCATAATCAAATACAAACATTAACTTTTGAATAAGCAAAAATATCGCGCTGTGTTCTACATGTTTTTTATTTCTTTACTTCCCTTACTGTCGGTCTGGGTGGCTCAGTTGGTTAGACGCTGGTCTACTGATCCCAAGGTCGCGGGTTCAAATCAGGCCCAGCTAAAAACGAGAGCTCCATGTCAGTAGACTTACTGGCATGTAAAAGAACTCCTGCGGGACGAAATTCCGGCACGCCGGCGACGCTGATGTGATGCTGGCAATTGACAGCGTCGTTAAACAACAACAAATTTCCAAGACGCTTCGAAATTCCTTTATGATGAGATCGCATGTTAGCACCAGGCCCTCCTCTATCTGTAGCTCCAGGGGTGTTGTAACAGGTATCCTCGTGCACAACGTACTCTCAAGTCCCTGGTCAGTTTCTGCAGAGGACATTCCCTCCTTAAACAGACATTCCATCACATATCTAGTTAAGGTCACGTGACAGCAGCTAACGGCTTCACCACTTGATCTTGACCTGTTCCATAGTCTATTAATAATGCCAATTGATTTCTAAGTCATACATATGTGATTTGTAAACGTTTGTCGCTCGAGGTTATCAGTACGATCCCCATAGTTTGCTAATATTAGGTATACAGGGAATAAGGCTAGAGGAATATGGAGTATTAAAACATATCATATCCTCTTAGTGCATTCAACCACTACATCTAAACGTTCTATTTATTGTCTTCCTTATCCTTCAGAAAGCGTTAAATAAATAGCCAGATCAAACAGATTAGAATGAAGACAATAACATTTTGGTAAAATTTGGTAATACATTAAAAATTTAATAAAATGTCTCTTTTTAACTTAAACTGAAATTATATTAGCTCAACACGACCTTTATGATACAACGATTCTTTTTAAATAATTCAGACACTAATGGATTTAGCAAATTACGTTTGGTTTACGTTTACGTTTGCCTTGTAACCCTGGCATCACCAAGCCTTATTCCATAATTGAGATTACCCAGGGGGTACTTAATGACCATCTCTGGTAACAAAATACCTGAAAAAATGTTAAAAGAAATTTATTTTAAAATTGGGTATTACATCTCATTACGTATATAAAGCAAGTATTTAACATTGTTTAACTATTTCTTGTTTATTTTTTTACATGAATCACATTAACCCGACGGGGCAGTACTTTATGACTACCCTGACAGTTCATTGCTTCCCAGACACACCAACAATGAAAACTTTGAAGCAATTACACAATTAAGTAGTAGAAATAGTAATTACAACAATTATTAACTGTATACCTTTAATCAAAAAATTAAAAGCCAGAATTTAAAAAATTAGAAGGTGGTCATAAAGTAAACACCCCCCCCCCCCCTCCCGGTATTGCGAGGGATGAAGTTCGGCTATGTAAAGTTTAAAAAACCGTTGTAAAACTTGAGATTCATCTCTATCTGAACATAAAGCACGCAATTTTGTTTCACAGTACAAAGAAAGAATCGCCCCAAGATGAAGATTCACAGAAAAAGTGCACAGTGTTAAATAACTGCTACAGAATTTAGTGCGCCACTAGTCCATAAAACAATCCTTGCTGTTATCTAACACTCGTTCAAGAAGCTCTATGACATCATGAAATAAATCTGAAACGAATAGCATTAACCTAAACAATCAGCATTAACGAATCCAATTGGAGTCAATCTAGAGAGCAGAAACCTCTGAAGAACATAGCACAAGAGATAAATGATCCACCCTTTTCCGCAAGATCCACCTGTAAGGGTGAGTTATTTCAATTGGATTTGTAATTCATTGCAGGAAAGTATAATTGACCTGTGCCCACTATTTTTCACAGCGTAACGTAAAATAAGAGTAATTTCCATTAAAAAGCTCCAAGAGTGAGTGATAGCATTTTCGCATGATGTGGTGGTTTGAAGAGAGGAAAAAAGTAGAGCATTTCTGTAGGACTCAAAAGGCTGCAGTGTTTGTGAGGCTATAGGAAGTATTCCAATTCATGTACAACAATTTGGTATTTTTCAGCTATATAAACCGTGTACTATTGCAGCAGTGATTTCCTAATATAAAAGCAGGAAGAAGGAAGATAAAATGTTATTGGCACTTCTCTCTATTCAGAAGCTCATTTTTTATTATTGAAGCAAGAAAATGCTCAGCGCTATTTGCCTCTCCTCACGTGGGAATAATAAAGTTTGGAACCCTTAGTCCCTGACGTGTCACTGATTGGTTACACAAACACTGCGCCCTGGCTGTGTTCATATGTTTCCATTACACATCCTTAATGAAATATCTCCCATTAGCAATATCCTGCGTAAACCTTCATCCATATCCTTTGTTACTCACACTTGATATTTGATAAAGAATGAAGTTCTGTCTTTATGAACTAAGAAATAATAATGGTCAGCTCAAGAAATAAATATCGCTTTCTGATGAGACATGGAACACGTGCTCCTATGTTAAGCAATGCTTTGTGTGTATTAAAAGGGAAATAATAGAAAAGGGGAACAAATACAAGTCGCATACATATTGTAAATAATACTGTCAATATAGTTAATATAAACTGTGATAATCTTATGCATGAAGGATTCTAAAAGCACCGTAGGGCAGGATAAGCGTGTACTAGGATAAAACAATTAGCTAGCGGACATAAGCTGGTAAGATTAGGCTTGTATGAGAGAGCGAACCGGAAGAAGAGACAGATATACAGGGGTTCCCTGACATGTCGGTAGCAGCACACGATACAGTGCACTCTCAGACAGTCCGGTTCTTCCCGCTAGCGGACATAAGCTGGTAAGATTAGGCTTGTATGAGAGAGCGAACCGGAAGAAGAGACAGATATACAGGGGTTCCCTGACATGTCGGTAGCAGCACACGATACAGTGCACTCTCAGACAGTCCGGTTCTTCCCGCTAGCGGACATAAGCTGGTAAGATTAGGCTTGTATGAGAGAGCGAACCGGAAGAAGAGACAGATATACAGGGGTTCCCTGACATGTCGGTAGCAGCACACGATACAGTGCACTCTCAGACAGTCCGGTTCTTCCCGCTAGCGGACATAAGCTGGTAAGATTAGGCTTGTATGAGAGAGCGAACCGGAAGAAGAGACAGATATACAGGGGTTCCCTGACATGTCGGTAGCAGCACACGATACAGTGCACTCTCAGACAGTCCGGTTCTTCCCGCTAGCGGACATAAGCTGGTAAGATTAGATTTGTATGAGAGAGCGAACCGGAAGAAGAAACAGATATACAGGGGTTCCCTGACATGTCGGTAGCAGCACACGATACAGTGCACTCTCAGACTCCGGTTCTTCCCGCTAGCGGACATAAGCTGGTAAGATTAGGCTTGTATGAGAGAGCGAACCGGAAGAAGAGACAGATATACAGGGGTTCCCTGACATGTCGGTAGCAGCACACGATACAGTGCACTCCCAGACTCCAGTTCTTCGCGCTAGCGGACATAAGCTGGTAAGATTAGGCTTGTATGAGAGAGCGAACCGGAAGAAGAGACAGATATACAGGGGTTCCCTGACATGTCGGTAGCAGCACACGATACAGTGCACTCTCAGACAGTCCGCTGGTAAGATTAGGCTTGTATGAGAGAGCGAACCGGAAGAAGAGACAGATATACAGGGGTTCCCTGACATGTCGGTAGCAGCACACGATCGAGGAGAGACAGTGCACGGGTTCTTCCGGCCGCGGAACCCGACCGGGCGAGGACCGGCGCGCTCTGAACTCACCTGTCATTTGTGCGGTTATCAGCTGTATAGTACTCCACATGCAAAACCTGTCATAGTGCACAGGTACAAAGGAGAGAAGTGAAAAGTTGCCACACCTCATACTCTCCTTATACTAGGACAAGTGAGCAGAATGAACCACAACAAGAACTCAGTTTGGACCGTAGAGTAAGGAAAAACATGTTTGTACAGTGTTTTCTTGGACGGATATAAAACAGTCTTGTGAGAAGCTACGAGGGTTGTCCAATAAATAATGACCCATATTTTTTCCTCCAAAGGTATTTGTTCTTCAAAATTAAACTTTACATATATGAAAGTATGATGCTTTGTCTGGTCACTGTATTTTCTACATAAACACCTTCAAGTTGCACGGCCTATCTCCAGCGAGACATAAGGGCATGTATTCCCTGTCTTTACTCTGTCTGGGGAGTCAGCTTTTCACTGCGTGAATCATCTCTTCGTCGTCTTCGAAATGTCTTCCACGAATGGCATTCTTCAGTGTCCCAAACAAGTGGAAATGTGAGGGAGCCAAATCGGGAGTATAGGGTGGATGGGTAACACTGTCCAACCCTGTTTGGCTCAAAGTGTGTGCAAGATGTTTCATCCCCGTCACAATCTGGGACAGGAAGACCTGCCCCTCAGATTCAAAGTGTTCAACAAATCGGAAGCAATGTCGTTCTTTGGGATTTGTGATCAACTGTGAGACACCAAGGACCCATCGACATCGAATTTTTGGGTGGAAAAAACACTTCCCCTGTTTACTATATGTAGTAGTGAAAGTAAAAATGCCCAAATGTTGCATTAGGCTTGTTTAAATAAATTTTAATTTAGAATCATTTTAAAGAAATTTCGAAGGTAACTATGGCAGGAGTATTGTTCTACTTCGTTCATGACTTTTTCTTAAGCAACAGGTTATAGGGATGTGGCGAGGAAACAGCTAACGTTTTCTCCCTCTGTTGCGAGTACATGTTTTTGTAAAGGGTGATACAGAACTAGTCCGTAATGAACTCCTTGATAAGTGAATGTATTTTGCACGCGTTGCTTTTATCGCGGAGATTGTAGCCGTGGTTTTTAACGATAGAGTTTCTGGTTTCCTAATTATTAGCACTCCTATTTAGTCCCACGATGTTAAGACCTCGTTTCTACGTGTAATGTTGCCTGCTAACTAAAATACAAATTATTAGTTTAATGTCACCCACTGGAGTGCTGGAAGCAATCAGTGAAAGCAGAAGTTAAGCTCTCTCACCAGGGAATTGTTTATCACCAAGAGAAGGGAAGCCCTCTAAACCATCATTAGCCTTCTCTCTTGCATGCATTCTTCCTTAAATTTCATTAGCAACAAGGTAGCCTGCATTTCAGTTTACTACTCCACGCATAGAGGTCTGTATGACGTCATAACGCACGCTAAACGAACATTCAGAGCTATGCTGTAACTTTCTGGTCCAAAAGCTTTAAGTGGATCCATTCCCAGCCTATAGTACTGCTATTGGCAATGCCAACGTTAGGCACAGGGTAAACGTGGGGGACACCTCGTATACTGCAACCTACCACCGGCTGTGCGGTGTTTTGCCTGTCCGCGTCGTCGGCATTCGTCATAAAAAGCTGCGGATGAAACTATACATTTTGAAAACTACATTTAAATGCTTTACTTACCAACTTTATGAAAGGCGATCGTTGTTGGAGCTCTGAGAAAGCTAATATTGTTCAGGAAGTACCCCTTGGTGTATGGCGCGCCATTAGCGGAGAAAGAGCTATTGGGCCAAAGGTTGACGCCCGTACATATCTTAGTACAATTTGTCCCCCTTTTCTTTAGAGAATTAACAGACAAAGCGTGATTTTGCCTTTTTTCAACAAGTGTTTCAGGACAGAATTATTAGTAGGAGTTTACATTTCTGGGCTATGGGCTAACTTAAATGAGGGGTGTTCTGTAGGGGAAAGGGGGAACGGTAGCGCAGGGCACCTACTATCTGCATTAATTATTGTGTTCCTCTCAAGAGGATGTGGTTGTAAGGAATATGTTTAACTTCAACGCTTTCAGTGTTTTCTGAGAAAGATTACAGGTAGAATTTCAACGTATCAACACAGCTTTGGCCTCTTAGTAGAATTACGCCCTTGTACGATCACTGGGGATACTAACGTTGCGTGGTCCACACATCGCTAGCACAACCACATTCTCGCGAGAGGAATAGCTACCACTCTTCAGGAGCAAGCAACAACGAAGTGAAGAAACCGCAGGCAGACAGGCCACAAAAGCGTGCGGAAGTCCTCAACACTTCCTGACTCGAAGAACTGTCCCTCTACTGGACTTGCACAATGAACGACCCTCAAACAAGCAGCCCTCCAGTGCCTGCGCCATCTGTACGGCACCACCTTATACCACAAAACCTAAAAGCGTAAATAAACATATGCAAACAAAATGAAAGGGAAATTATGGGAGCAAAGCCGCAGTACAAGAGAAGCCACCAACCTGGTAAGATCCAAGAAATGCCCAAGATAAGAGTGGGAGGTCAACGGAAATCGAACCTGCAACCTCCTAAATGTGAGCTTCACGCGTTATTATGGAGACAACGGTATCATTAACCATAAATTTCTTCCTCTCAAAACATTGTTCTTGTGTTATTATCGTACATGCTACACAAAATCCACCAGCAGGCTGCAACTGGTTAGCGTCTTTAACAACGTGTTAAACTTTTAACTAGATCTTACACACTACCAAATATCAGGTTGCAACTGGTTAGCGTATTTAACAACGTGTTAAACTTTTAACTAGATTTTACACAGTACCAAATATCAGGTTGCAACTGGTTAGAGTATTTAACAACGTGTTAAACTTTTAACTAGATGTTAGTCAGTACCAAATATCAGGTTGCAACTGGTTAGCGTCTTTAACAACGTGTTAAACTTTTAACTAGATGTTACTCAGTACCAAATATCAGGTTGCAACTGGTTAGCGTATTTAACAACGTGTTAAACTTTTAACTAGATGTTTCACACTACCAAATATCAGGTTGCAACTGGTTAGCGTCTTTAACAACGTGTTAAACTTTTAACTAGATGTTTCACACTACCAAATATCAGGTTGCAACTGGTTAGCGTCTTTAACAACGTGTTAAACTTTTAACTAGATGTTTCACACTACCAAATATCAGGTTGCAACTGGTTAGAGTATTTAACAACGTGTTAAACTTTTAACTAGATGTTTCACACTACCAAATATCAGGTTGCAACTGGTTAGCGTATTTAACAACGTGTTAAACTTTTAACTAGATTTTACACAGTACCAAATATCAGGTTGCAACTGGTTAGCGTATTTAACAACGTGTTAAACTTTTAACTAGATTTTACACAGTACCAAATATCAGGTTGCAACTGGTTAGCGTATTTAACAACGTGTTAAACTTTTAACTAGATTTTACACAGTACCAAATATCAGGTTGCAACTGGTTAGAGTATTTAACAACGTGTTAAACTTTTAACTAGATTTTACACACTACCAAATATCAGGTTGCAACTGGTTAGAGTATTTAACAACGTGTTAAACTTTTAACTAGATGTTTCACAGTACCAAATATCAGGTTGCAACTGGTTAGCGTATTTAACAACGTGTTAAACTTTTAACTAGATTTTACACAGTACCAAATATCAGGTTGCAACTGGTTAGCGTATTTAACAACGTGTTAAACTTTTAACTAGATGTTTCACACTACCAAATATCAGGTTGCAACTGGTTAGCGTCTTTAACAACGTGTTAAACTTTTAACTAGATGTTTCACACTACCAAATATCAGGTTGCAACTGGTTAGCGTCTTTAACAACGTGTTAAACTTTTAACTAGATGTTTCACACTACCAAATATCAGGTTGCAACTGGTTAGAGTAGTTAACAACGTGTTAAACTTTTAACTAGATGTTTCGCAGTACCAAATATCAGGTTGCAACTGGTTAGCGTCTTTAACAACGTGTTAAACTTTTAACTAGATGTTACACACTACCAAATATCAAGTTGCAACTGGTTAGTGTCTTTAACAAGCTTAACAGCTTTAACCAGATGTTAATTAATACCAAATAGCACGTAGCAGATGGTTAGCGACTTTAAGAAGTTGTTAACCTTTAACTATACGTTGCATAACAGCAAATAGCATGTATTCCGAGATAAGTCAAGATATACATTTCATTTGTAATGGAAATACATTACACAATCGTATTATAATCAGGATCATTTGAAACATGTTTAGAAAGTTGACAATTTTAAAAAATGTTCCATGTAAAGCGTGATTTGGGTCAGTTTTTAACCGAATTTTCGTTTTTGAGTTGTGCTGTTCACTGCCAGAGACAGATGCACGCATACATACACACAGATCTTTTTCTCCAAATGCTTTTTGGCAGTCATCACCCGAATACTGGCGATCCCTAAGTCAAAACTAGTGATCTCGGAACACAATAAACAAACAGCTTAGAAGCTTATTGGGCAATCGCAATATAGGCTTATCCGGAAAGCTTCTAACAATCTTGGAGGTGCATGTTATTAGATTATCTTCAGTATTTTACTTTTGCGTTTATCTTCTCCTTCTTGATAGGAACGTAATTTCAGTTAATCGCGTACGTTAGAGAAGGTCAAAATAAAACTACCTTAAATTTGAAATGTGCCCTTAAGAAATGCGAATGCGTGGAACTAAATTTTGCAACACAGGAGCACCTGACGTGGAAACAAAATGCGCAGCTGCCTGAGAGAGTTTTAACATCACAGTGTATGTAAAATGCCGCACCAGAGTATTGCTTCGTGCAAATTAAATTAATCCCTTGTAACCAATGGATGGTACTGGCATTGCACGTGCTTTGCTCTTTACTGCGCTGCGGAAATCCCGATATTTGCCACAAGTATACGACCAGTATTTGTAGCACATAGAGCCTTTGTGCGTATTGAGCTTTCTTTAAATGCAAACTTATTAACTTTCATTTTACTGGAAGCACAAGGGTTTGGCTTGCTTAATCAAGTGTCTAACAGTAGAAACAACATCACAACAGTACTTTTTCCCGTTTTGGCACTGCAAGTGAATGGAACATGTGTTGAATGCTCAGAAAATTTACAGACAAAATACTTGTGTCTTCCAAAAGGGATAGTGTAGTTTAGAGCAGGAAGAATTGTGATATACTCGTATATTACGTTACCAACCTTGTATCCCACATGATCTAGGCATTCTCTCGTTATCTTCCTATCATTTTATTGTTTCTCTTCATTAAGGGCTTCTGCTGACTCACCTGCAAGTCCAAGGGGTCTACGTCCCACATAACAGGAGGGTAAGCAAACTGATTGAGTGAGTCAGTGAGTGGGTAAGTGGGTGACTGAGTGTGAGTGGGAGTGGGAGGATGAGTTCGTGAGTGAGTGGGTGAGTAAGTGGGTAAGTGGGAGCGTGAGTGAGGCAGCGTGTGTGTAAGTGGGTGACTGAGTGTGAGTGGGTAAGTGGGTGAGTGAGTGAGTGAGTGAGTGAGTGAGTGAGTGAGTGAGTGAGGGTGTGAGTGTGTAAGTGGTGGGTGCGTCACTGAGTGACTGGGTAAGTGAATGGGTGAGTTAGTGAATGTGTGCGTGTGTGCGTGTGTGTGAGTGTATGAGTGTGTGAGTGTGTGAGTGAGTGAGTGAGTGAGTGAGTGAGTGGGTAAGTGAGTGTGTGGGTGAGTTGGAATTTGAGTGAGTGAATGTGTAAGTGAGTGACTGTGTGAGTGGGTAAGTGGGTGGCTGGGTGGGTTAGTGAGTGGGTGTGCGTGTGAGTGAGGGAGGGAGTGAATGTGTTAGTGAGTGAATGTGTTAGTGAGTGAATGTGGGAGTGAGTGAATGAGTGGGTAAGTGGGTTGGTGTGGGAGTGAGTGAGTGAGTGGGTAAGTGGGTTGGTGAGGGAGGGAGTGTGTGAGTGGGTAAGTGGGTGAGTGAGTGAGGAAGGGAGGGAGTGAGTGTGTGAGTGAATGTGGGAGTGAGTGAATGAGTGGGTAAGTGGGTTGGTGTGGGAGTGAGTGAGTGAGTGGGTAAGTGGGTTGGTGAGGGAGGGAGTGTGTGAGTGGGTAAGTGGGTGAGTGAGTGAGGAAGGGAGGGAGTGAGTGTGTGAGTGAATGTGGGAGTGAGTGAATGAGTGGGTAAGTGGGTTGGTGTGGGAGTGAGTGAATGAGTGGGTAAGTGGGTTGGTGTGGGAGTGAGTGAATGAGTGGGTAAGTGGGTTGGTGAGGGAGGGAGTGTGTGAGTGGGTAAGTGGGTGAGTGAGTGAGGAAGGGAGGGAGTGAGTGTGTGAGTGAATGTGGGAGGGAGTGAATGAGTGGGTAAGTGGGTTGGTGTGGGAGTGAGTGAATGAGTGGGTAAGTGGGTTGGTGTGGGAGTGAGTGAATGAGTGGGTAAGTGGGTTGGTGTGGGAGTGAGTGAATGAGTGGGTAAGTGGGTTGGTGTGGGAGTGAGTGAATGAGTGGGTAAGTGGGTTGGTGTGGGAGTGAGTGAATGAGTGGGTAAGTGGGTTGGTGTGGGAGGGAGTGAATGAGTGGGTAAGTGGGTTGGTGTGGGAGTGAGTGAATGAGTGGGTAAGTGGGTTGGTGTGGGAGTGAGTGAATGAGTGGGTAAGTGGGTTGGTGTGGGAGTGAGTGAATGAGTGGGTAAGTGGGTTGGTGTGGGAGTGAGTGAATGAGTGGGTAGGTGGGTTGGTGTGGGAGTGAGTGAATGAGTAGGTAAGTGGGTTGGTGAGGGAGGGAGTGTGTGAGTGGGTAAGTGGGTGAGGAAGTGAGGAAGGGAGGGAGTGAGTGTGTGAGTGAATGTGGGAGTGAGTGAATGAGTGGGTAAGTGGGTTGGTGTGGGAGTGAGTGAATGAGTGGGCAAGTGGGTTGGTGAGGGAGGGAGTGTGTGAGTGGGTAAGTGGGTGAGTGAGTGAGGAAGGGAGGGAGTGAGTGTGTGAGTGAATGTGTGAGTGAGTGAATGAGTGGGTAAGTGGGTTGGTGAGGGAGGGAGTGTGTGAGTGGGTAAGTGGGTGAGTTGGTAAGTGTGTGGGTGTGTTAGTGAGTGAGTGAGTCAGTGAATGAGTGGGTAAGTGAGTGAGTGAGTGAGGAGGTGAGTGGTTAGGTAAGTTATTGAGGGAGTGAGGGAGTGCGAAGGTAGATAAGTATTACTGTTTTAAGGTCCCTTATAACATTGCAACAGTGAAGTGTTGGAACGGGAGCTAAGCTCCAAAGGGTTGACTGTTGCCACATATTATGGGAATACCTTGAAAGAAAAGCTTATATCATGTGACCCAGGTCCTGCATTGGGAGATGAGACACAAACATAGCTATAGTTCTCGGGGATTCACAGAGCGTAGGCCATTCTCACTTTCACATGTACCGCCATGGAAAATATGATTGAGCGCATTAGAGTCCCACCTTGTATTGCAGCGCGGTTTACACAAATCGTTACTCCCAAAGCTGAATTTATTGATAGCCTTTGTTTCATATGCTATCGTCCGCAAATAGCCTCTATCTTGAATCACCATTCACATTAATAAACACTCGGAAATTCAACTGAGAGTGGAGATACAAGACTCTGCCTCTTTGTATGTCCGACAGACGATAACATGTGGAGAAGAGATTACCAGTAAATTCAGTTGTATGTTGGAAATATCGAGTTGTTTAAACCGCGCTGCCACACGACTGCTGTATTGGGAGGTGACACAAGGATGGCTAGCTATAGCTCTTGGACACGGACGGGGATTCACAGAGCGCAGTTCGTTTTCACTTTCATACGCACATGTGCTCTTGCAGAAATAGCTGTGTCCGCCCCCTTCAGGGCAACTTTCCCATATCTTTTGACGTAACTTTCGCTTACGTTGTGAAACACTGTGGCAACATTTCAAATGTTAGCAAAGCGGTTTTAACAGTGTAGAAAAAGACCTCCATATTGCTAATTTAAAGGTAAACAAATCTCCTACTGTTCTAAACTGGTGCTTTCGGCACAGATGTTTGAAGGGAAGCGTATAGCTGAAATGAGCAAGTTTGTAAAAGCTGGTGCGCTTTTAGATGTAGGTTGTAAGTGGTGTCTTTAAGAGTAGACCTAGGTTAACTCGGCAGAGTGTGAGGAAGAATCAAACACTACATACAATTACGGTTATTTAAGGCACTTGTCGTACAAAGATAATTAGTCGCCTGTTTGAAATGTACGTACAGTAAAGTGCGATTTCACTATACTGTCCAGCCATGAATGCTTTTTAAGGTCACGCTGGGGCCGAAGGGGAAGAGTTACGGTAATCCAGGCATGTCCAACCTTCTCTCTTTGGATAACCTTACGTAGTGAGCGGCAATGCCTCACTCCACTCCTCTGATAGTCAGTCAGTATCCAGTGACGGACTCAAAAAGCAATTCCATGGCAGTTTCTAAGTCATACCTTGAATTTTCTGGAAATGTTCTCAGAAGACCTCTTCATTCTGGATGATTTAAACATTAAGAGACAGACAAAAGCTTACTTAATAAAAAATGTGGATATCTTTAAAACACACCCTTTATGTCGAATAGTTTTTCCTTTGAGTGAACTATTTACGAGATATTCTTTCTTATTTGTTTGAATTTTCAATACTTAAACTTTTTGCAAACAGGAATATGTTATTGGTGTTTTTCATTCCTTGGCCTTCTAAAGAGAAAGGAATTTCAAAGGCGTTGCAAGCTCTCAAAACATTTCAATATCGCTTAAAGCCTACCGTATTCCCATATTCCCCTTGTACCTACAAGAAAAAACCCAATAAGGTAATTTCTGAAAATGCTTATGTCGATTAGAATGAAGTAGGTAGAGAAATAAACATTTGCAAGAATAGTGTGTATAAGAGTGAGTATAGCTCTACATATATTTGCGAACAGAGTTTCTCCAAATTGAACTATACTAAAAGTCTGTATCGCAATATGTTACGCGACGATCACTTGGTGGATCTTCTAAGGCTGTGCACTTGGACTTTGTCGCCAAATATTGATCGACTTGTTAAACGTAAGCAGCACCAAACAAGTCACTAATTAAGACATGTTTATCGCATAAGATTGGGAAGTGCTTTCGTAAATCAAATGCAACGTACGTGTCACCAACCCGCCGCTGCAACACAAGGCATGGTAGGGCGTTTAGAGAGGCAAAGTCCGCGTATGTTGGAAGGAGGTAAACCCACACTCCCTCTTTCGCAAAGTCTAGAATGTCCAGCCATGAATGCTGTTTTGCAGGTCACTCTGTGACCGAACGGGAGGAGTTCTGTAGCTCCGTCCCAAGGTTAGGAAGTGGGTTACAAGAAACCTACAATAACTGCTTATGTGTAACCGACACCCAGTTTCAACAGCGATTCTTCAATAGTCGAGGAACACATTTCCTCTGATAAATGCCTGCCCCAGTAAGCGACTCAAGTTAGGCTTCACAAAATATACAAACAAACCATGGCCACAAATCTCGGAATTTTCTCATGTTAATTACAAGCTCATAATGTCATGTAAAAGGTGACTGCTGTTGGTGTTTGTAGCGATGTTTATGACAAAATTAAGACCGTGATATTGTGCCATATTTCCAGTTTACTAAATAGTTCGAAAGTATTGGGTAATAACTTGCAGAGGAGCAAATAATCTCAACGCTGCTTAAAGCAGAATGTTTTCAAATAATTTTCATATTGGAGACCTTCATCTTTACTTTTGGGTGGAATTGTTGCAAATACCTGCAAAGCATGAAAAAGCGATATTTTTCATTATACCGATGTATTTAAATTTCGATGTAATATTTCTGAAAATTGCAAGAGACTGTTGTGCTGAAGAGCAGAAGAAAGGTAATGTACAATAAATCAAAGGGAAGCATAAAATACATCTTAAGCTGAATTGCCACTTTTGCTTGTAGATATACCAGGTGAGTCAGCCACGGCTTATTTCTGGAAGGTAGGCCACCCGTCAAACGCCATGTGCAGTTTAGTCCAGTTTTGTGCTTACTAAAATGTATTGCTTCGCGTTCTTAGAGAGACGAATGCCTAAAATTTAGAGAAACAGCGGTGTAAGGGACAGAACGAACTCCTCGCTACAGTACACCTCAAAAACATGCGACTCCGGGTTTCCAGCCTCATCCACCATGGATCCGTGCAGTCAAAACGCACGTGTTATTAAATAACGGTTCATTTAAATGTTGGCGTAATCTACGACTCGTGCATCTCAAATAATATCGATAATAGCTTTTGTCATTCAGGTAACAATATTAAAATGCTCACTAAAGGGTTAAAGTTGTCCTAAAAGGCTAAATTAGGCACGAAAAGCCACGATGTGGCAAAGGCATAGCGCCTGGCATGCAATGTGGTTAAAGTCAAGCGTCCAAATAAATGGATAGAATTTACTCTGTATTGTATGGTAACCTCGGACACATGGGTTCGCCTCTGACGTTGTACATTTTTTTTCTGCTCATCAAAACTTGGAAACCGAATTCACAATAATCTAACTGGCGCTTTGGAACATTTTAATTTAAATCGGTTTTGGTGGTCTGCATTTTTTAAAAGGATATGTATAATGACTTCAGTCCCATTAGACTGGCATGATGCAGTGTGTCATTATTAACGCCGACTCCCTCCATTCTCCACGCGTATGATGTCACACGATGTTTTGTGACAGTCCTTCACGATGTATTCGACAGACGGCTAGATTGGTATGCTTTTGATCCACGGAGAAACAAGAGCCAAGCACAAGCAGCTCAGCTTTTATACCAGGAGAGATATCCTCATATACAACAATAGCATAAAATGGTGCTAAAACAATTACGATTTTATATAATAGCAGCTTTAAACACAATTGATGAAAGAATGTTATTAGTGAATATTACACGGTAAAAAAGTTACTACATGCAGGGAATTCGAACACCTCTATAGCATACGGATTACCTACAAACCGTGTGATCGTTCCAACTGAGCTACCTAGAGCTTCTGAAATAAACATTCCGTTTAAAGTGTAGATGTTAAAAACCTAGCATAGGAGCTGCTGTTTTCGTGTTAAGAGTATAAAATGCAGATAGCATAAAACTGGAAAATGAGGCGCAGCTGTCTCACCTGTCAGTGGACAGCAACAGTGAACCGTGACGAGTGCAGTTCAGTGTGAGTAATGACAGTTCAGTAGATGGATAAGTTGATCAATTCTTCTGAACTTGTGCCTCACTAACGTAAGTGTAACATTAGCGCTATGCTAACCACTTAGAAGACGAATATGCTGAAATTAACAGTAATTTGTGTTCTGTGTTACAACATTATATATAACTACTTATACAGGTGGAAGGGAAGTCGTTACATTCCTTCTAATATGTGCTTCATAGAAGCATTACAGGCAAAAGTTCTAATGGCATTTTGTTCTTTGATCAGCCGATTTCGAAAAAATAAATTGTTGTTAATCCAACTTGGATGAATAATTCCACAAGAATGTACGAAGATAACAGTTTGTTACTTGTAAGATGCGTAGAGTAACTTATTTGTGACATAGTTTCGGTAGTAATTATGGGACATCACACAGGGTTTCGAAATAATTAATCACTTAAAAGACGTGGAGGAATACTCTGAGCTGCTTCTTCAGACGTGAGGTAAGTCGACAGCGTTGCGTTGAAGTTGGTCAGGGAATTGACCTGGTTGTGCATGTAAACACGTCTGGCACTTTCGCTTTCGCTTTAATGTCTTGGGAGCTAATGCTTGTGATTGGCCGACACTCGCGCAGTAAACACAGAAAGACTAGGCAGGTTATTTGTTTGTGTTCTCATGAAGCACCGTTACTGTGTTTACGTACTGAGCTAGGGAAAGTGACACCCACACATTCTGCAGTGTTGCCAGCTTGTTTTCGGGAAAACTAAAATATCTCCATAGGAAATGGCCAGAGACAAAAGCGTAAGATACAACATGTGTTCCAAACACCAAGATCTATCACTGGTTTAAATTAATGTAATGACTTCCCTTCTACCCCGTATATATACCGTATACTGTGTTCTTATTACAGTATTTCGGCTCAATTTCGGTAAAGTTTAATTAAAATCGACCCTTACTTTTAGCTGTGCCCTTATGATTTCCATTCCCTTATGTTAACATGTATTTAAATCCAGCTTTTGGCATGAATAATGTTATACTTGAGGAGCTTTGAGGTAAACCTTAGCAAATGGAGTATCCGTTACCCTATGTATAGCTTTCTTATGATATGGAACTTCGTTTATTCACTTTTCAGCTTTGCCATTCATCTAACATGTGAAATGCAATTATTGAAAGAGTGTTATTTTGGAGTGAAAGAGAAATTCTTGCAGATAACTAGAAACACAACGCTGCTGTCCTTACGTGTTGGATATATTGTGGATTGGGAACATATCTCTTCCACATAATGCTATACAAGGGAAACACAGAAATTGAACATTGAAATTCTAAACTTTTGGAGGAGGAGGAGCAGCGTTTTGTAGCTAAGGTCTCGTTTGCCGTGTGATCCACAAAGTAATGCAAGTAACAAAGAGCAGAAAGGCAAATTCTCCCCCTGAGGAGAGCATTGCCAATAAATGTGGACTTGTATGGTGCCGTATAGTTAAGCCTCGTTACTCCTAATACGGCACTGGAATGGATCTGTGTTTATGAATTAAGTTCCGTTGGTTTTAATAACCTATTAAATAAATGAACAATGATTTTGTCTAGATCATACTAAAATATTCCATAATATTAACACTAGTGCAAGCTGAGGGAAATTTAACGTTATTACAGACATCAATCAGTTTTAAGGATACCCATCTGTGTAAAAAGGCTAAAAATTTCAAAAATTTACAAAAATGGATTTTTGTTTTATCAAATAGTTTAAATCTTCTGCTTTATTTTGATATGCTTTTTATAGCCTTACGGCCTTTTTAACTATGTCACGTGGCCGTCTAACTGATTGCCTGTAAGTGGTCATGTCCATTTAAATCCATACAGTTCCATTATTCTTGCTATGACTTCAAACTTAGTTTTTCCACGTTTTTATTTTTAGCACTGTTTGCTCTTTAAAATGCTCCACACGATGCAATTTTCAGTACTTATGCATGAAATTTGGTGTACCTGCTTAGAAATAACATTAAAAAGAAATGATGAGATGATTTTTTCATAAAGTGAATAACTGCTGAGTAATTAAATATTAAAGTTTACATTTCAAAATTTAAATGCAAAAAATAATGAATTTCAACTTTAAAATTTATTTTTATCCAAACTAATAACAAGATTAAGAAATTATCTCATCAATTTGCTAACATTCTATTACAGGACATAACTGAAACTTATTAAGTTTTTCAAATCAAAATTACATCATGGGGAACCATTTATACAAATATTTAAAAAAAATATAATAAAATATTAATATGTTAGCAACTAATCTGACTAAATGTATGAAATTTATCACAGTTACACTTCACTATACAGTGATTGTTGTGTTAAAATTTCAAATCAATCCAATGAAAACTGTAGATTTTCAAAATTTCACAGATGGGTATCCTTAAGATTTTAAATTATTCCATTTGCAGCTGAAATGTGTAAAAATTCACTGTGTTCACAGAAATTACATATATCCCCGCTAGTAACATTTAACGTAATTAACCTATACGCATATCCACGACGGCTTGAAAACAATTTTAAGACGTTTGATGTATGTTAAACAAGAAGAACAATATTTTCCAGTGCAACAGAATTAGTGGATTTAAATATCCTTGTGACACATAGATACCAGTGTATACGGTTAGCTCTTCTTCCGTCACGGTCGTGCAGAAAGTGTGTGCTTACAAAACACTGCTCCAACGTGAAACCTCTCTTCCAAACAACAGTAATGTAACATCCATTTTTGTTGTCAACATAACCTAAATCTAGTGTTACAAATTGTCAACAGTAGCAGGTGCAGCACGCTGCACTGCTTTCAAGCAAAATATATCTCGTTCTAGAACCAGTAATGCGCATGCGTTAAATCGCATGGTTAGTAACGCATATAGTGGAAGCAAAAACAACGATGAAGCAATTGACGAGGCACGGCAACGGCAAAACAATTCTATCCACTGGGGCGGAGAAAAACAAAACACTGCCTCGGTTATCGACTAAAACAGGTGACCACACGTATAATTCAATATGTCATAGCTACTTAGCCAAGTTGCACAGCACCAGGCTCTGCTGTCTTGGTCCCCTTCATTATTGCAAACAAAGAGCCTCTCAATTGCATTCAGCCATTATTCATTGGTATGTAAGTAAATCCCATGTGACAGATTAGCCAAACCAAGCATTTACCTCAAGGTTAAAGCCTAAACGCTGCTTTCGTGCTAGAAATTAACAGCAGCTATTTTTACATCCACATTTTAGGAATAAGCTCCTTTCGGCTCACTATATATATAATTGTCGAAAATTCCGTACTTTTAGTTCGAAAAGACAAAAATATATAAAGAGGCAAGTAAGCATTTCGTATATTCAGATCGAAAAATTTTTACTTAATTAGAACCTGGAGTCGAAGGCCTTTCGCAATTTGTTATACTCGCATAGTACTAAAACTTTGACGAACTTTACTTAGAACTACGAATGCAGCAAATACTTCATGTTTTAAGGAGCCCCGATACGTGAATATTGGACAAGTGGTACAATGTAGGTTTTTAACCTATCAACCCCGCTGGGAGCACGTGGTTCTATACGGTACGGCCAATATACAGGGTGGAAGGGAAGTTACTATATTCCTGCTAATATGTGCCTCTTAGAAGCATTACAAACAAAAATGTCCAATGGCATTTTGTTCTTTGATCAGCCGATTTCGAAAAAAAAAATGCTTTTTCTTCCAAATTGGATGCGTAATTCCAGAAGAATGTACGAAGATAACAGTTTGTTACTTGTAAGATGCGTAGAGTAACTTATTTCTGACATAGCTTCGGTAGTAATTATGGGACATCACACAGGGTTTCGAGATAATTAATCACGTAAAACAGCTGAAGGAATACTCCGAGCAGGTTTTTCAGGCGTGAAGTAACTTGAAAATGTTGTGTTGAGGTTAGTCAGGGAATTGAACTGGTTTCTGGATGTAAACAGGTCGGTCGCTTGCAGGGTGGAGTAGTGTTTTGCGACCTAACGCTTCTGATTAGTCTACACTCACAGAGTAGATATGGGGAACAGGCAGCGTATGTGTTTATGTTCTCAAAACGCACCACTACTAAAGTTTGCCTATTCTATTCTCTGGTTGTCTCTTACCTAGGTCACTGTGCCCTTTATTGCCTGTACTTAAGGTGATACAGATGCGAATCTGTATCTAATCTTTAATTAAACACAGCCTCCGTGCAGTTTTTTCCGTGCCTACTGCCACTTAATGTGCCTGTCGACAGGGGAAGCATTTTATTCTCATCTTCCACGAGGTGACACTTTTCACGCGTATATTCTATGATTCGTGGCTTAATTCCGCTTCTTCAGAGATGAAAACGTTAAACCGGAAGGTAAGGTAAATGTAAAAGCCCTCAGTTTGTTCAGAAAGGACTCCTTTGTTGAAGCATTTGGAACCGATAAATCGATATGATATCCAACATACCACCCTCTAAGGTTCGTTCGAAATGCTTACGTCTTTTGTTTGCTGTGGCGGGCCACATTCCAAAGAGCGAGTACATTCTTTGAAACCGATATTGCACTGGGCTGCTTAGTTATTCTGAGAAAACTTAACTTTTAACAACTATTTGGGTGCTATCTTCGCTACGGCCCCTGCAGACAATGCCATTCACATCACAGGTAAATTCCGGAGCACTAGATATAGGCAGCAAATGTGCTATACAATGTACCAGTTGGGGAATCCTGGGTCCGATCCCCAGCGCCGACCACACCTACTTGGGTTTCTTCGTAGTTTCCCATTGTCAGTAAGCGAATGCTGGGGCAGCTTCTAAGTCACGCTTTCCTTTCCTTCCCTTCCTCTTTTCGTTTTCATCATCATCTTTTAGTTGTGGTTGTCTCGGACGGATTCGAGCAGCTGGTGCGATTGCTTGCGCTCTCCCCTGGCCCTACTTAAAAACAGCTGCGTGCCGCTATTCAGGCTGCTAGATTCGATCCGTCGCCGTCTCAGGGTGATGCGCCACGTGGTTAGTGACTTGCGCACCCCTCTGCAGCTCATCTCTTCCTCCCGAGGGTGGTGGTACACAATAGATCCGTCCCAGTTTGCGGCGTGTGAGGTTACAGTCACATCACCTAATGTGTCGCAACACACTGGTACAGAAGGCAGCTTCGCGAGCACCATTGTTCCATTGCGCCTACTCCGGGGTGAGGAGTGAGATCAAGGCAGGACAAGTAGCGACTCAAGCTAATATTTCAGGTCCAATTCGGACTACCTGAAGATTAAACGGCACCACCTTGCAGGTAGATTATTTGCTCCAGTTCGCCGCCAGCAGCTGAACCATGTAAATGCCAGGAAGGAACTAACTCTAAGACAGCTCACCGCGAGTTTCTGCTGCTCAATGTCCACTAGGGAAGCCATGCATTGTGAAATTAAAGCAAATGGTCTGACAAATCAGGCTAATGGAACCTCTCCCCAACATTTGCTTAGGCAATTAAGGAAAACAACGTTAAGAATTTTAGTCGGGTTGGTCTGTTCTCAAGATTTCAAATCAGTATTATACCATCACGATCTACTAGTTCTACTATTGGAGATGTCGCTCAGAACAAAGGTTTGCGAAGACCGAAGCATTTATAGTAGAAGCTTCCATTCCTATTCCTGTCAGCAATATATTTGTTGTTAGAGAACTGTGAGTTAGACAATGAGATGATATTGATATTATCAAGATTACACCTTAGTTGTACCAAATCCTTTAGAAGTATAATTTAAAAGATGGACATACGCTTTAGTGGAATTCCCTAAATGAACATAACTTACCTTCAGTTAGTGGAGAAATCAGAATACAGTGAATGTTTAAATTGTGCTAGAACCCTACTAGTAAACAAAACCGACCTGCCCAAGAGACACTCTCAAAGTGGTGACCTACTATTGGAGAAGTTCAACTCGCTCAGGAAAACGCTTACTTTAGCTGGCCTGAGCAGTGGCTGCTAAATTGTGTTGTGCATGTCACCTTTCATTTGGAGAATAAATCTGTATGTTTGCACAAAAATTACAGGATGCCAAATCCATACAAGCTCTCGTTCTTTCGGCTATTTCAACTATTTTCTTTTTCGTTTCCTTCATATATATCTTCTTAACCATTAATAGAAAGCAGTGCTTCCAAATGTTCTACGTTCGTGTTCTGAGAGCCAATGCCATGTGTCGCCATTTTAAAATTTCTGATTTACTATGAAATGACTAATAGTGTCCAGACATATCGTGCGTAAAATTGTCTAGTTAATTATAGGATTTCCGTTCATCATTTGTCTCGTGTGCGTCTGGTGGAGGTATACAGGGACTCCAAGTAATTTGCTCTAGCACTTAGGCTGACTACGACGTTACCGTGAATTGTGTATGACTTGTCTATTCCGCCCTACACTGCACATTTCCAAAATATTGGAACTTAACACACTGGTGATATCTATACCTTCTTCTTCTTATTTTGGCAAACGAAGGCTAAATGTATTTAAGTATTGTCTTTAAAATTTAGGCCTAAGTGATTTCTATTGTGTCACCATGAGACATGTGGAGGAGAATCAATATTATCTTATTGCATGTTTAATATGGAACGTTTGTGTACTTCATTTAACGCAACTTTCTGACGAAAAATACAAGCTTAATAAACCATCATGAATTAATTTTGAAAATATACATCCTGCTAAGATATGCTTTAAATCTTCCTCAATCACAAAGGCTCATTTAAGTACTTTGATACACGAACCCTCGATACCTTAGGGTAAAAGAAGGAATAACGTTATGTGAGGAACGAACACCACATCCTTTGATTGAATTAATTTCAAAACAAAAAGAAACTTCAAATATACTAACTGTACGATTTCCAAGCACATAACGAAATGTGGATATACATATACAATTATAACTCACAATAATTGTATAGGTATATTCACATTTTCTTGTGTAACCAGTCAGCTAAAGAAACATTTTCAACTGAATCCAGTAAGAGTACCAGTCAAAAGGAAACCGGTATGTCTATGAATGTGCACAAGTAATAACACGTGGTAAGTTAGACGTATACATTTACCAACAGGTATTGTACATTCCCGTTACTAGAAAATGTAGAATAAACTAATATTTCCTTTCTGGCAGAAATTACGGCATGTGCCTTGCGTATAGCACACAGATTACATTGTATCATTCCATTACTGAGGTTAAAACAGCGTCAGAAATCTATAATAGGTACACAAAGTCTTCCTGGTATGTTGCTGAAAATGCATTGAGCTTCAACCTTCAAAGAAACACAAAGAATGGTGGCAAGTTGTTCCGTATTAAAACGTGACCGAATACTTTTTGTGTTCCTTTGAGCCTGGCATTTGACATTCCTACACACAATACCACTGGATAAAACTAAAAGAATAAGTGATAAATAAATTATTAAAAGTAAAATGTTAAAATTGTTTGGTTGTAATACAATCTTGTATTTGTGGTATGCACGAGATAGATGGGGTTAACTTAACTCACCGCATACACGACAGTCAAATACATAAATGCTACTGGGATTATAATTAGTCTTTTCCTTAACCTCTCCACCTGAAGTGAGAAGACTTGAACAAATAAATAAAATCTAACTGGGCTACTTTGGAACCATGAATATTGGCGTCCACATTGCTCTAACGGAACTCCTTCCGCACCAACTGCCAGAGTCATGTCAGCGTCCCATGTGTCGGACTTTCATCCCAGCCACAAAATCTGACATGAGGCTACTGCAGTTACGTGCACATATCACACCGCGATTGTATCAGCAAACCCAAGATCCATAATCGTTCTTTTAGATCTACGAGACTTTACAGGGCGTTGGCTCAGGAGAGAACATTGTTCAGAAAAGGAAAAGGTATGTTTACAAGAGACTGTAATCTGTGTAGTTTATAGACACGAATGCCTACGAGTGAGCTGCAACTGTTGCAGTGGCGCTGACAATACGTTTATTGTCATAAGTAATCTTATGTTTGAAGCCAAAGTTATCGTTCATTTGACAAGTATTCGGTTTCAGCTGCAACTAACGCTCATCGAAAAAAGAGAATCTGCACCAAATATTAACCGTATTCCTCAGGGCCACTGTTACACTTCTCCAGAGGAAGCTTTGTTACTCTTGTTCCCTTCAATATCTTGTACAGAATAACAGAGTATATTTGGTGGAAAACTGTTGAATAGCACAATAATTTAGACACTACAGCTCCACTTATATGAAAATAAACAATCCAACATATTTCAACAGGAACCACTTCTACCTGTCATTCTCAAGGACAAACAGGGAAAATTGGTTCCTGTTGAAACATGCTGGATTGTTTGTACCTCATTTTCACATAAGTGGAGCTGTAGTGTCTGATATTCGTGGATTGTCTTGCTCACTGTGTGTGTACTGTTAAGTATGCATCATGTTTAATCTGCGATCTATATGTAATGTTTAGCCTCGTGTTCGCCCTACAGCTTAATAACATATACAAAACTTGTTCGTTCTTTGCTAGCTTCACTTAGCTCTTCTAAAAGACAAAAAGAGAGCCACAGTCATCAAGGTTGGATGTGACTAACATGTAACAGATACAAGTCATGCCTGCGTGTGTAGGGGAGTTTGCTACTAAGGCAGCTATTTGCTTCCCTACATACGCTAAAACCAACTCACGAAATGATGCACGCATCGTGTTAAAACTTTATGTATTTGAAGAATTTCCATACACAAACGTGGTGAAATTTGTTATTTAAATATTACAAATACTCAATATAACTGCCTGTTTTAACACAGCATGTGTGTGTGTGTGCGTGTGTGTGTGTGTGTGCGCGCGCGCGCGAGTGGGTTGGTGTGTGTAATCTGTAAGAAAATTCATTTAAAATGCTAAGAACCATATCATGGTCAATGTTTGCTACTGTTTTTCCTATTGTTCAGATTTGGTGTTGAATTTCCTTTGGACAGGCGCGGCTGGTCGCGATTCATGAAACGTGGACAACAATAAGCGCGCTCCGCACTTGTATGCATTTCCATGGCGACGAGACTACGTATTATCACATTGCAGGGTGCTCTACTGCGCTTTAACCTTGTATGGTAAACTTGAGGATATGGCGTGGTGTTTAAACCCACTACAGCTTTACCCATGTTCTTTGAAATACTGAATTGGTTGTGAATCAAAACATTTTTTAGAAATCAGTCAGTAGATAGTAAGTATGCAAGGCATACGCTACATTTCGAGTCAATAACTGCCCATTTTCTAGATTTCCTCCCTAGGAGTTCTTAAATCAGTGAAGACACAGGCTGGTTCATATGAAGAACCTCTTAAACATAAAGCAGTTCTAAGGCGACCGCTACAGTTAGACACTTTAAAATGTTCACACTGGAGTTTTAATGCTCGTCAGCGTACAGCGTAATTAAACTTTGGTTCAAATTGGCACAAAACAAAGTGGAGCGAATGAACAGTTGCCTAAAGCATTTCCACTACCCCCACGAATGGGTACACCTGAAATTTGACACTGTGTGGAATTAAGAACCTTTAATGCTAGATTCTTAACATTCTTGTCAGTTTTGTTATCACACGCTTCCACATAAGTCCTAATTGTCCTCTCTGTTTTACGACCGCAGTAAAGTGTAAGCAATTATACTTCACAGAATACGCTACTTCCAGATACTTTCATCCTTAAATAAAGAAACTGTACTTTTGCATTCAAAACGACAAAATATTGTTAAAAGAAATAGCGAGAGGGACAACAGAGGGTGTATCGTTATTTGTAACATTTAGCAGTGACTCAATGTTTCATCATGAGACAAAGTTAGCAAACTACGAAATTAATTGTCAGGAATAAACAGTGAGGATCAAAGTAAACTTGGAGAACAAAATAAATTAAGATTGGAGGTTTCCGTTTTAGAACTGGATTAACATCCACTCAGAGAAATTCACTTCAGTAGAAGGGTCATTTGGGCGTAGTTTCTGAACTAGAGTGATTTTGTAAAAGTTTCAAGTATAAAAGTTGGGCTGCTGTTCTGCCTGACGATTCTGAGCTTTTGTAATAGCGTCTAAGGGATTTGCATGGCCAGTTTTGTAGTCTAGTAGAGAATTCCTTCAACTTTTTCTCCACCCCCCCCCCCCCCCCTGAAAGAACTTGTCCGGCTGTCTTGCACCACCCTTTCGTATTTCATTCGTGTTGTTACGCTTGCACAGACATGACACTTTCCAATATAATGATGTTTATTCCTTTCATGAAAAGTATATTTTTTCTGATGAGTGGATGACTGAGCTTGGTTGGAGGGTGAAATCAAGACACAACGTGCACAAAGGGCTGCTTCAAGTAATGCATGAGGAAAGTAGGAGTATATTCTCACCTGCTTTCTCATCCAATGACGAGCAGACCCTCTGAGAAACACAAATGCTATTTGAATACTTTAATTAGGCAAGTATGTAATAAGGTTAATTATTGTTTTTAAAATAGAGATTGTCTTATCTTCTATGACAACATCTTCCCCAATGTTAAAGCTCGATAGTAATTAAGTGACACTTTAGCAAAATACCGCATTTATGATTCGCAGCATCTAAATGACACTTTTCATTATTTGGGTAGCGTTCATTTTCTCTAATATTTCTGTTATAATTTAAATAAATACACAATGTTTACACTGTATAAAGTATTATTGATTTGACTTCCACTATCCTATTCCTACGCGTTTTCTATTATTGTATGGTAACGTAGTCATTTAAATAAGTTGTATATAAAAGGTTATCAATAAGTCCCTCCGCACCGTGCCGGTGCCTGCCGCTCAAGATACCGTTTATCTACATTACCTTTCATGAATTACATACGTAAAGCTATCAGATATTTTATTTCGCGGAACGTTATAACTAAGCTTAGTAGGCGAGCTACCAAAAGAATGAAGTTATGCACATTTTGTCTGTACAGCAGACGGACAGAACGGGTGCCCCACACTGTGTCGTCACATGCACTACGAACGTGCATAACTTGATTCCTCTTTAATGCAGCTGGACTACTAAGCCTATAACCATATGCTCTCGGCAGTAAGTGCTGCCAGCGGAATTCCAGTCTCTAGGGAAATCTTGGTTACATTATAGCTGCGGAGCGACTTCTCGATAACCCTATAGAACGTGTACTGATCAGTGTATCTGTTATATTACGCTGGAATGAAAAGTGCTTTGCATGGATTGATTTGTTTTTCCTTCCTTCTCTTATATATCGAAGTGGTGTTTTATTTTCATAATTGTGTTTGTGTTGTAGTTATTTCTGTACATATCTGCCGCCATATTTATATAAAACTTATCGACGAACCTCTGGTTATTGGAACTTATGAAGTATAAGCAAATAAAGGTATATTTTAATTAAGTACAGCGTAGTTTGAAATTTAGGAGCTCCATGGATTTTATGCGGTTATTATTACATCTCCAGTATTTAAATTAATTGAATCCGAACAATCTACTCCACGCTACATTCATTACAGCATCGGAATTGGGGCCAACTAATGAAATTCGCAACCCCACATGCCTCCGCGCAGGGAGAGAAAGGAGATGTGTCTGTATTTTTGTGTACATTTCTCACAAGCTCGTACAGCCCATTGCATAGAATCGTGCCGATATAATGCGTAATGGTTTATGTTGGTAAGGAAATACCATACCGCCTCTGTCTGGTTCTAGCATTCCACTTAATGAATGTCCTACTTCCCACTCCTGTTGAGGGCCAGACAACTGATGGACGTCCTCCAGCTTCTCAGGCGTTTGGTTGTGCTGACCAGTAACGTAAACCTGTCCATTGTCCATAGGATAATGCGTGTGTGCTGGAGTTGGAGTCACATTCACTCACTCAGGACTGGTATGGAACATACATATGGAGATTCCGGCAACAGTAAATAAAGAAAAACACCAAGGGAGAGCAGAAGCATCGATAGGTTTCCCTGCACTCCTTGTGCCCGCATGTCCGGATGCTACTAGTATAAAAAGATGCTAGCCTTAAAGAAGGCAAAAAGAATAGAATATAAATATAAACTTCATAAGAAATGGGAAAGTGGAAACATTTTCTAAGGTGGTCAAAGTTCAACAGGAATACATAGGGCCGAAACTGGAAACTCTTAAAATGTTATATTGTTTCACAATTCCAATAACAGGGATAGCACGGGGATAAATGCCTTACCGAAAATTTGACCTACAGCAAGAAGTTCACGATGGTAAAGCTTATAGCATAAGGGGAAAAGTTGCTTTTCATTCGACCTTGTTCTTATTTTAAACATTGTTAGTATCGGGTTCTTTATTTAAAACCTAACGGAGCACAAGGCGTTTCATCTCTCCGGCGACCTTGCTGCAGCTAGTCGGTACTGGACCTCTGAAAATCCACATCGCGTTCAAGAAATCCCTCCTAACGATCTGGGAGTTAAGAGTTTGGTGTGCTGTTAGTGCTAGACACATAATCGGTCCAATATTCTATGAGCAGACTGAAAATGCAGAGAGGTACCGAAATGACATTTTGACTCCATTTTATCATGGACTGACAGAAGAAGAGAAATCATATGGGTGGTTTCAACAAGATTCTGCTACTGCCCATACAGCAGACCAGTCCATGAATAAAATTAGGCAAGTGTTTGAAGATAGTGATTAGTGCTGGTGCATGGCCCTCTCGCTGCCCGATCTAACAGTGTGTGATGTTTACTTGTGGGGTAGTAACCTGAAAGACAAAGTTCACGAGAAAATCCACATACATTGGAAGAACTGAAACAAAATATTAGAAATGAAATCAGAAACGTTACAGTGGCCCAACTTAATCAGAATGTGTTGTCCCGATACAATGCTTGTTTAGCCTGGAGAGGGTGGACAACATTTCCAGCATCTTCTATAAGATAAGAGTGTTATACATGCTTTACGTGCGGAGTTTATATAGGAGCAAAGCCGGCTGTGGCACATCCAATCGCGCACAGACGAAATGCTGTGCATCCCCTAGGTTTTGAATTAAGAATCCTGTACTATTCAGTATCTAATTAATAAAACGCCTCTAGGAATATCACTTCCAATAAACCACTTGCAACAGGATCTGGTAGCGAAAACCTTGATAGCTCTCTCTCTCTGTAAAAGTTCAGTTTAAACGTGTGTTTGAGAAATAGGACTAACGAAAGTTCCACCAGACAGCCATGCGCATTGTTGTCACATCAGGACCATGCTGATGGCATGTTTGTGTAGTAAACACAAACGTAACGTGTTGCGAAAGAGGTGCACGAGAAAATAAAGCAATTAGCCCGTGTATCACTCAACCCAATTCTGTTTCAAACGTAATCAACACGTTACAATTTGAAAATCGTCGAAATGATTTGGTCGCCCTTTATCCTCATCAATTTGAACAATTTATCTCCTCTGTCAACTAAGCTGCAGAAATACTTCAATTTTTCCTTTGTGTACTGCGTAGCTACTAGCAAGTTGGGAAGTTCTGTATTCCACACACAAAGTCAACGTCGTGATTTTACCGGTAACGTACTTTTGAGTCCCCTGATAATGCTCCATTTGTGTGTATATGTTTATTTACGCCAATATAAATAAAAAATGAAAATATTGATATATACCTAATTGTGTAAGACACAAAAGTGTGCCAGATACGACACGAGGATTCTCAAGAAAATCCCAAAACACCAAACTACCCTTTACATGAATTTTTTCTTGATAATTTTAATGTTGTCAAGGTGCTGTAAAGAATGTAATTAAAATGCCACATGTTTAAGATATTTTCATCACAAATAAAATACTTACCTTCAATTTTCTGGATGTAGACTGTGAAGTTCTCATAATTCGAAAGGAATTTTCTATATGCAGATCCATGGAAAAAATGATTCAGCGCAATAGGAGAGCAGAATAGTTCCATGTCATGTTTCAGCACGATTTACACAAGTCAATATTTCCAACAAGGAACTGAGTATATTGATGGGCTCTGTCCCATATGTTACAATCTGTCAGACACACAAATAGGTGTATCTCGAATCACCAACTTGATTTGTATATATACTCGCAAATACAAATACGAATGGTGACTCAAGACACAGCCTGTTGTGTGTCCAATATCAGATGACATATTAAGACAGATCATCATTAAACACATCCGCACGTTAGAAATATCGACTTGTGTAAACCGCACTGTAATACCATGTGGAACTTCGACACATTCTGCTCTGCTAATGCGCTCAATCATTTTTTCCATGATTGTACAGCGGTTAAACCACAATAAATACACACAAATATAGAGCTCCTTAAAACAGTAAAGCTATGACTCATAACATTTTGTATCGCCAATTATTTCCGAGACATCCCTTGTTATTTGTTGGAATTTTCCTCAAGTACTGACGCTATTCAGCTTTTTCTCGCAAAATCATGGAAAGAGTATGGGAGTTTAGGCGCGAACTATAACGGCACGAAGTGAAGTTTATATCGATTTACATGAAGCAAAAACACAAATAAGCTTTCGTATGAATAATTTACAGGACCTATATAAAAATAAATGATAGCGGTAGACAAAATATCCCAATATATTGTTGCTGATGCCACGCAATGTGTATGTAGACAAATCACCCCTTGTTGTTGATGCCTCGCTATGTGTTTGTAGACAAATCACCCCTTGTTGCTGATGCCACGCTATGTGTTTGTAGACAAATCACCCCTGTTGCTGGTGCCACGCTATGTTTGTAGACAAATCACCCCTTGTTGCTGATGCCTCGCTATGTTTGTAGACAAATCACCTCTTGTTGCTGATGCCACGCTATGTGTTTGTAGACAAATCACCCCTTGTTGCTGATGCCACGCTATGTGTTTGTAGACAAATCACCCCTTGTTGGTAATGCCACGCTATATGTTTGTAGACAAATCACCCCTTGTTGCTGATGCCACGCTATGTGTTCGTAGACAAATCACCCCTTGTTGCTGATGCCACGCTATCTGTTTGTAGACAAATCACCCGTTGTTTTGCCACGCTATGTGTTTGTAGACAATACACCCCTTGTTGTTGATGCCACGCTATGTGTTTGTAGACAAATCACCCCTTGTTGTTGATGCCACGCTATGTGTTTGTAGACAAATCACCCCTTACTAGATGCAATAATATTAACCGGGCTTGTGGGCCGTGGTCTATTGGCCCACAAGCCCGGTTAATATTATTGCATCTAGTATTGACACCGGCCGTGAAAGCCTTAGAACTTTGATAAATCACCCCTTGTTGCTGATTCCACACTCTGTAGAAATATCACCCCTTGTTGCTGATGCCACGCTATGTGTTTGTAGACAAATCACCCCTTGTTGCTGATGCCACACTCTGTAGACAAATCACCCCTTGTTGCTGACGGCACGCTATGTGTTTGTAGACAAATGACCCCTTGTTTTGCCATGCTATGTGTTTGTAGACAAATCACCCCTTGTTGCTGACACCACGCTATGTGTTTGTAGACAAATCACCCCTTTTTGCTGACGCCACGCTATGTGTTTGTAGACAAATCACCCCTTGTTGCTGACGCCACGCTATGTGTTTGTAGACAAATGACCCCTTGTTTTGCCATGCTATGTGTTTGTAGACAAATCACCCCTTGTTGCTGACGCCACGCTATGTGTTTGTAGACAAATCACCCCTTGTTGCTGACGCCACGCTATGTGTTTGTAGACAAATCACCCCTTGTTGCTGACGCCACGCTATGTGTTTGTGGACAAATCACCCCTTATTGTTGATGCCACGCTATGTGTTTGTAGACAAATCACCCCTTGTTTTGCACTGCTAGGCCACTGACGCACCTTAGTTCCCCGACTGACACGTGCGCTGCATTGGCACACCGTTGTAAAACGGCCAGTGTGAATTAGGAGGATAAATACTTGTTAGAGAAATCGGAATAATCTGTTGCCCACGTAAGCCATTCACAGATTTAACGCACTTCTGAATCTGCCAGCGAAAAATCTCCCATTTATTATTTTCGGAACGGTGCACGGTAATATTTTAATTAAAGCTGTTATCTGTAGCAAGATAACGTGTGCGTGTGTATGAACCCCTGAAGGGTTAGGCAGCGCCCTCCCCTCATTCAAGCTTCGGGTTTTATGGCTCAGATGTGGAGATATGACGCAGCATTTTCTCATTCAAAGGCATTGTTACTACTACTTTGGCAGTATTTTAATTCCATGGGCTTTGCTGCTAACGATTCCAGACTGACGTGCTGTAGTATGTAGAGTTGACCGACTAACTGGAACCTGTCTATCACAGCCTGGAGTTTGCATTTTCAAGACGTCCAAGCAATAGCGGTTCTTATTGGCAAGCAATGTGTTGTCTTCGAGTCCTGCGTACTATGTGTGTAATATTATAAACATAAGAAGTGTATCAAATTCAAAGCTCATCATTTGGAGTTGGTGTGAAGATAAACCGATGTAAGACATTGAATTTCTAAAGTTACTCTCATGAGGGTATTAATGTTTAACTCCATTTTTTGAAGCCACTTTAAATATGATAATTAGCTCGTACAGCCCGGCTACCTGGCCAGTCTCCTGCACAACATAGCCCATTCAAAACAACGGCCATCGAGTAAGTTCCTTTTCTAGAACGTGCTTTTTGCTTTCGGAGCCTATATAACAAGCGGCTGGCGTCGGCTGACGGTGAACTTGAATCAAGAGTTGCTTTGAGAGTAGATACTTTTGTAGCACACAGATACAAATAGATACAGTATATCAGCGATGTCCAACGTTTGTGGAAGAGGGGAAGTTGGATGTACCTCCTTCCACGTTATGCGGACTGTGACACACAGTCATGCATTGTGTTACAGTGGCGGGTTAGTTACATTTAAGTTGCGTTTTGTTTACGAAAGCACTTTCGAATCTTATCCGTAAAGCATCTGCTTATTAGTGACTTCTTTGGAACTGTTTACGTTTAATAAGCAAACCAATATTTGGTGACAAAGTCGGTATGCACAGCATTAGAAGATACATCAAGTGATCGTCGCGTAACATACTGGCATACAGACTTTTAGTATAGTTCAATTTGGAGAGACTCTGTTCACAAATATATGTAGAGCTATACTCACTCTTATACACACTATTCTTGCAAATGCTTATTTCTCTATCTACTTCATTTTAATGGACATAAGCATTTTCAGAAATTACCGTCCTGCTAATTTTCTTGTGTGTTCAAAGGGCGTATGGGAGTACAGTAGGCTTTAAGCGACAGTGAAATATTCTAAGAGTTGATTCCGTTCTCTTTGAAGGGCCAAGAGATAAAAAAGAATAACATATTCCTATTTGAAAAAGTATAAGTATTGGCAAATTCAAACAAATAATAAAAAATATCTCAGAAATGGTTCACTCAAAAGAAAAACGAAGTATTTGACTTCAATTGTGTGTTTTAACTCGATCGAAATTTTATATTTAGTATAGCTTTCGTGTATGCCTTACTGTGTACTATTTATGGAAAACCATCCAGAAAAGAGGTTTCTGAAAACGTTCCCAAAAAGTTTAAGTTAGGACTTACAAAGTGCCATGGAATCACCTGTTTGTGTCGGTCCCGCCGACTGAAGCAGCAGAGTGGGGAATAGCTGCTCTTTACGTAAGCGTCTCCAAACAGACAAAATTGGAAATCCCTGCAGTACTTCATTTACGGTACCTATTCCTTTGTGTGGCTTTACTATTCAAACTTTTAAGCCAGAGAAATGGCTGGTGTCTTTGCGGGAGTACGGCAGAACAGGGCACGCCGATACACTCTTTGTGTTAATCGCAATGGGCGTGCGTTCCAACATTTACTTTGAATAGTAAATCTGTGATTAACTGTAAACAATGAGATGTTTATGTTTCGTTTATGTGTTCTGTGTTTGTTTCTTGGATTAAGATTGTGTGCCTTACTAAGATAAATGGCGGCGCCGTGGCCGAGCGGTTAGCGCGCTCGCCTACCACCTAGGCGGCCCGGGTTCGATCCCAGGGACCCGCATGTGGTATTCGTGGTGGACGAAGCGGCGTCAGGGCGGGTTTTCTCCGGGTACTCCGGTTTCCCCCGCCATCTCATTCCACTGGTGCTCCATCTTCATGTATCATCAGTGTCACCGTCTGCGGTGCCGTAGTAGTAAAAGCGGGCGTTAAACACTACAACAACAACAACAACACTAAGATAAATGCAATACTAATTTACATTGTTGCTTTTGCTGTAAATACTTAAACTGGGTGGGACGCAGTAATCTATAACATTAACTCGCCTAGTGCTTAAACGAAGCACCGCAGCAAAAAGCTTTCCTTAACAAAAAGTGTTCAAAATAATGTTATCTATCAGCTCCCAAAGTTTGTCGGTCTAATTTTGGGACACCTGTATATTACGATATTTAGCGTTCAGAAGTGATTTTATCCACAACTGTTACTGCAGTACAAGATTTGCCGAAGATGAGCAGGTTCATCATGTCTTGTGTGGTAACGATGTTCAAGGTTTATTGTTGTTTGAAAGTATGTTACTTTAACGCTGTGATATATGACGTTAGAAATAACGCTTTTATTATGTAGGTTGGCAGTACTGCTTTTTGGTGTAACGTCGTCTGCAGTTCAGTGTAATGTCGGCCATATTGAATTCTTGGGAACTACTGATATGCTGTTTCCCCTATATATTGTTAACTTTAAGATACGTATCCCTTAGAATTCTTGACGCATATTACTACTATATTATTATAACTAAAACAGAAGTAAATATCATGATTGGATAGTACTGTTCATTAAGAATAGATGATAACCTTATTTCCCAAACAGGTACTTAATTTTTGCTAATAAAATAAACATATTTGAAACCAATTTAATGTCAAAATTAATGAGACGCATCTAATAATTTACTATTTTAAAAGCAGTTTTGAAATGTTAATGGCATTTATTATATAGCAAGTTACAAAACAGAGGATAATGTCTAATGAAGAGAGCAACACAAACACGTGACGTGCCGTGAGCAAGGCAAGCGAAATTAGCTCTGGCACAACCCGTTTACCTTTCAGAGGGTATGAACTCTGAAACACAAACACTGCAAATGCACAAGACAACTTTCGGAGACGCACGCTTATATTTGCATTTATTACACAAGTATAGGTAAGTGTAAGTGTAAAGCTGTTACACTATACAAAATCTTGCTCAATGAGGGCTTCCTAATGGAAATACCTACTGGAAGCACATATGTTAAACAGGAACGTTCTCCTTACATACAGGGATATTTAAATCGTTTTCAAAAGAAAGTTTCCTGGTGTGTTGTTAAAGGAACATATCAACACTCTTACAAATAAAGGCCTGCAAATACACAGCAAGAACGGGTAACAAGTTTCTTTAAAGCACTCACTTGAGGTCGCTCGTAATTCCTTCACATTTACTATCTGCGGTTTTTATAATGCCGTGTTGATAGTGCAATGCTTTATAATTCACCAGAATTTCTGTGGCGAACTTTCTCGAATGTCCCGCGCTCACACAGAGACACAGTTCCAAGCCCGTTTGCAATTCAATGGTTTATTGAAGAAATGTGGACGTACACCCATCTAGCACTAGGATGCGCTACAGCGTCCAAACAGGTGTTGGTGTGTGAAACCGGTCAGCTATCCGTCTAAGCCTTACATATTAGGCATTATACCATGTTGTGGGATCCTGCCCACATGGTGAGCTGCTGCGGAACTCCCGCCACCACCACCGGGTCAGGTCTTTTATCTCTGAAGAACTAAGGAAAAGGGAATTTATTGTTTGTGAGGAACTACATGGTTTAGCCTCTAATGCTAGTTGTCGCACAATATATATTATAGCTTATAATGCCAGTGACCCTCGCGACTATATTTTAAATCTCATGATCAGATTCGAACATCACAAAGGCCAGCCTGAAGAAGTTACTTTAGAAAAACAACAGCTCTATAATCCCACTTTAGACTATTAAAGGAATAAATATCATGTTGCTGAGATAGGAGTCATTGGCCTGGTGGAAGTTGTGCGAGGTACCATACCGCGTTACTTCAAGACTTGGAAACATTTTGGCCTTCCTGTTAACAGCCTCAAGGGCTCTCTAAATATCCTACGAAATCATTTGTATACACTTAACCATTATTTTATTTTTATTTTCAAGTCTTTCTCTCATAATGAAGATCTTGTTTGTTTTACATTGTCTTTGTGGCAACCTGAAATTTCAGCAGGTTTTGTCTTCAGGTTTGGAGAATTAATAAAATACATAGGAAACATTTAATATAAACTTTGTTCAACTCTTTTTGTTACTGTCAATCGGTTTTATACAGTCCCATGAACTGTGATAACTATTTTAACCATATTTTGTGAATAAACTCATTATGAAATATAGTTCCATATAAGTTGTTAAGCCGTAAATAGCTTTTAAGGAAGTTGGTAAACTCGTAAGTCGGTACACAGCTTCATCAGCCTGTATCTTACTTAGGCTTGCAATACAAACAAACCGTAGACTTGGATATTCTCCACGTCCACGTAACATGGGAAAACTTGTAGAAATGAAGACATACTAAGTCTTGTTCATACCAAAGATGAGTATACACTCATAGGCAACGGTACTCTTGAGCGCATTTTTCTCTGGTTCGGTGAATTCGTCATGTTCTCAGATGTAAGTAGAAACTACAAGGATTTGTTCCAAGAAAACACAAACTTTATTAATTGCCTAGCATAACTGTGCAATTAAGTAAGCTTTATTGACATGAAGTGTGTGTATGGAAGCCTTGCCACCTGCCACTTCCTCAAGGGGACACATAGTGCTCCATTGTATCCTAATGAAGAGCATGAGGCTACTCAACATGGAACCTTTATTGTACTGAGGATAACCAATTCCACTTTACTGTGCACGTGGCGTTTCTGACATGACACTACGTGAATATGTAGTGGGAAACACAGTTGTCGCAGTGTCGCCCTACACACAAATCACAAATCTAATGCACTCACGCAGATTTTAACAAACCATATTCCTAAACTAACGTATCATTAATAAGGGTTGAAAGGGTTTGGTAAACCTTGTAAGTTATGCGTAAACCATTCCTTGCAAGTGCTCCAAATATTTGCCAGCTCTCACGTGTGTACAAAACTGCTCCAGTTACATTATCATTGATCTCGTAAGGGGCGATCAAATTAAAACTATTGCTGTGTATATGCACTTTATGAATCTTCAGAACTGTCTATGCGAAGTATATCCAAAGTAGAAAAACGCGCAGAGAGAAGCAGGAACACCATGTTTATGATATCGTGGTACAATTTAGAGCCCTACCGTGGCTAAAGCTTCACACCAGGGCAGCTCTAAATGAAGACATCCATACAAGACCATTGAGGGAAGTGTAGTAAACATCCTGACCTCATTACTTAGAGGAAACACCACCCGGAGGTTACTCGTAAACCGCATCCCATGGGTCACTCAATATGCACGACTAAAATCATTAACTTGCAGTAGGGAAAGTGTTGAATATACCTATATTCTCTGCAAGGCTTAATGTTAGAATCACAAGTCATCAGTGGAAGTGCGTTTGCCAAATTTACTTGTTTGCAGTAGAGAACAAAACACTTACGAGAAAGGCATCACATAGCACAAACCTACCCACTGTAGCTTCCAAGGACAAAATAACATTTTCAGATTATTTTCCTATACGCACCAAACTGAACCCTGAGTATTCCACACACACAGTTTCCTTCCGAAAGCTTTACTACCTTATCTACGCATACTGGAGTGAAGAATCAAGAAAAGGGAGAACAAAATATATAACAATAATGTATTATAATGTAACATATTGCAATATTGTTTATTTACTTTTCTATTGTAGCACATCTCTAAAGTTACATTAAGACATGAACATAAAACTGAAAGACTTCATATACATTTTCCCGAAATTATACATCTTAAAATATAAAACCGCCGAAAGCCGAATTAGTAATGCCAAAGGAAAATGTTAATAGAAGAATAAATAATCTTAAGGGTCATTGAAGGAAGGTTTCAGTGGTGTGCTCTCGTAAGAGTTTGTAGTTTATAGTGCAGGAATGTTAACGCTAAAATGAAATGGGGAAAGACTAATAAAGATATATTAAATTTGGGCCTATGGAAGATATTTGAGGTTGTAAAATGAACAGGGAGCATAAGTAATTATGACGGCGATGGAAAGACTTGCAACTCATCAGGTAGAAATGGAATGCATTGTGCCGTGCAATGTGAACAAAATACAATGCAAAGACTGCTAAATGCAGGAGGAATATTCCAACGAGTAACATTTTCTTTGAAGCACCTGATTACGAAATCAGGCTTATGCCTGTTAACCTAATGAGTGCGGTCTTTATAAAGAGAAGAAAGAACTAATGAGGTATTCACAACAGCACTTCATCTCAGTTCAATTTATATTGTATATTAGGTCGAAAATCAGCGGGAAACCGTGAATAAAGTTCTTTTTCAAGGGATGAGGAGCTGCAGATTACGTTCAAGTGGTCCACTGTCAGTGAACTGCAGTGGCATGAAAGTTATTCAGATGTAAATAAATGCCTGAACTGATGATGTGGTGCCCATGTTATTGTGACGCAGGCAGTCGGAACGGTATACAGATAGGGCGCGCGTTCGCCCGGCATAAACACGATAAGCAATACCGCCAGAGAACTAAATCATCTGGATGTTTGAAAATCTCGAACGTTCTAGAAAGTTCCAAGCGCTAGGTAAGCCAGTACCTCGCAAGTCTGGGCAGCTCTTGCGAAGTGAGTCTCGCTGAGTGAGTGGGTGAGTGTGTGAGTGAGTAAGTGAGTGAGTATCTGAGTGAGTGAGTGAGTGTGTGAGTGTGTGAGTGAGTGAGTGAGTAAGTGAGTCAGTGAGTGTGTGAGTGAGTGAGTGTGTGAGTGAGTAAGTGAGTGAGTGAGTAAGTGAGTGAGTGAGTAAGTGAGTGAGTGAGTAAGTGAGTGAGTAAGTGAGTGAGTATGTGAGTGAATGAGTGAGTGAGTAAGTGAGTGAGTAAGTGAGTGAGTATGTGAGTGAATGAGTGAGTGTGTGAGTGAGTGAGTAAGTGTGAGTGAGTGAGTAAGTGTGAGTGAGTGAGTAAGTGAGTGAGTGAGTGAGTGAGTGTGTGAGTGAGTGAGTGAGTGAGTGAGTGAGTGTGTGAGTGAGTGAGTGTGTGAGTGAGTGTGTGAGTGAGTGAGTGAGTTACTGAGTGAATGAGTGAGTGAGCTACTTTACGAGATGGTTTACATCGAGAAAAAAGGCATATAATAATATAAACCAAGAGAAATTTTGGCAGATATTACATAAAACATATATACCCACATTTAATAAGAACCATAGAAAGCTTATATAAAAAATCTAAAATCCGAATTAAACTACCCGATGGACATATAACAGAACCTATAAACAACAACAAAGGGGATCCACAAGGCTGCGGATTGTCTCCATTCTTACTATACATATCCACTATTCTATTTCTGGAATAATGACAACAAACAGAAATAAGATAGTCCAAACAATATTATATGCGGATGATGAAGTTTTACTCTCAAATTTTGAAGACAGTCTAAAAATGACAGCGTACTAACTATTCAAAATCACCAGCAAATAGGATGTGAAAATATCTACTTCAAAATCTAAAACAATGGCAATGTGTGAAAAAATATACGTGTGAAAATCGAGATTGATGGAAAAATTATGGCACAAGTGTCTGACTTCTCATATCTAGGAAGTGTATTTGCAAATCACAGGAGTGATATTGATACAAAATTACAACAATATAATAAACTAAACGGGACATTGAGAAGATATTTTGGCAAACAGATGACGACGGATACAAAACTAAGACTACATAATATCACATCAAAAGCTATTCTAAGACACGGAAGAAAAATTTGTATTCTAAATAACAGAAATTCACAAACTTGAAGTAGCCCGAATGCGTTTCTTGCAATCACTATTAGGAGTTACTAGACTGAACCACCAAAGGAACAGGGACATCAGAGAAAACCTTGGAGTACCAAGTCTGACTGAGGAGATAGAAAAGTACCAACGAGAAAGGAAAGATCATTTGATGAGAACGTAAAGAACTAAACTCCCAAAATTGGCATTCCAGTATGCTCCAAATGGTCACAGGGACCAAGGAAGCCCAAAACAGCGCTGGCAAGACCAAGATCATCTTCGCTAGGTTTATCATTACAGGCCACATGGCCACGAACTTGCGGGTAGGGTGAGCTTGGCACTACCTATAGTGTCCGTTAATCCCTGTAAGCTTGCTTCTATTCCAGAAGATCAAGAGACACGGTATAAATTAGTAGACAGTAGTCGAGTAGAAATTATATTAACATTTGTTTACCATTGACAGAATGACAAGTAAAGCCTAGCTATATTTCCAGCAGCTGAATAGAGATTGTAACACCAGTACTATCCAGAATGGGAGTTCATTTCATGTGTAGTAAATACACACATTTTTGGAGCACGGCCACTGAGTACCACAATGAAGATGTGACACATTATCGCAACGAAAGCACTCTCAACGTCAACATCAAAGTACATGCAAACAGTGAATGAAAGAGGAACATAATGAACGGTCAGATGAGCGGAGTTCTAAACACGTGAGAGAGAAAGGGAGAGTGCACCCAACCCGACAACTGTGATAAGTTTAGGAATATATATGATATATGATTTCAAAGCTGAAGAACTGCACATTTTTTTTAATTGAGAACCAAAAATTGATTTTTCAAAACCAATCTACTTCCTGGAGTCCTTTATATCCCTAAAACTTGCTACTCAGGAAGCTGAGTGCAAAATGAGTGGAGTAACTTAAAATGCCAGTTGAGAAGCTAATTGAGAACTTCCTTGCTGACACATTAGCACTACTGTGGCTGATCTAGACTCCATACTGCACTATAGCTACATATGCAGTTTTTTCCCTCCATGTGCATGTTTCAAATATTTCAGAGGAGCTTTAAGCGGTTGATATCAGTTGGAAGCAGTTGCTAATAAATCCTATGTCAAATGTCTGTTGATGTTTGTTATCAATTTGGTCTAAAGCTACCGGAGCACACTGATTCTGCAGTCAAAGGAACTACTACGCCCCGCGCACAAAGAAGCCGCACTGTTGCTGCAGATAGTGTGAATTGCCACTGCGCTGTGCTGTATACCTACCGATTGCACTTTTTGTGAATGAGCAGGTTATTCACAATCATTTTAATTCGTTTTTGTACCAGCTCCAGCTACCTCCCTTCAGATGCCCCTGGCGCCAAGCGTTGACGTCAGTGGGCATGCATTCATTCCAAAACAACAACAAAAGTTACCCTTTTGGCTCTCCCTCTCATTACAGTCCATACATTTAACGTGTCCAGTAGCATGCGAGTGATTACATTTTATTCTTATATTTCATTACATATACACCTAGGTGAAAAATATGTCGCCGCACCCTCCTGTCGCAACAGTAGGTGCCTTCTTTTTTAGAGATGCCTCCATTGATTACCTCTTGATCCGCTCTACACTAGCTAATAGCCTTTTATTCCAACGGATTTGGGAATATCCCCAGAAACGAAAACACTCAATGAACAAACACTACAAAAACAAACTTGCCAGTGAGATTACTGATGGCTAGCCTAATATGGCAGTTTGCTAGCGTGTCTGTATTAGAACCTAGTTGAGCAGTGTCTAAAAAGCACTAAATCTGCCTCCAATATATTAGTTCCCATTTATAGCTGGCCAGTGTTGTATGTTAAGTTTAGGTAATGATGATTTAATGCTATATTTGCTATTGCACTGTGTTTAAGAAGTAGCATGTAGCCTTTCCTCTCCGAGCAGAGTTGTGATTGAAGAGTAGTACCATATTCCAAAAACTGTATTGAGGGTGTGTGAATCTGTATTGTTTATTGGGAGTTCAGTCCTTTTTTCCAGCAAAGAAACAATGATGGAGTTTACTTATGTATAATTCACCAATTGGCACACTCTGGGATTCCTTGCGCGCGCGCGTGTGTGTGTGTGGTTAAACTTAAGAGTTGGGCTCATAATCTACCTTTTATATTCTTACTTTAGAGAGGGAGCTTAAAACTATACAGAATGCATTGGGAAGGATCTTGCTGGGATCATTGGACATAGCTGTAAGTCTTCTTTGCAAGTAATCTATTAAATAAGCTCAGTAGTGACTTCCACGCGGCTTAGTTTCTCTAAGAAGAAACATAACAGTATCAGCTTCCTATGTTGGCAAACAGTTTGAAATCAGAATTTCGATTCGAAACGTGTGTGCACTGCGGCTTAGACACATATAGATGAGTTGCGATAAGTAACAGGTGGTATGGACAGTCAGATTTCTAGCCAATCCCTGAGGCACTGCTTTAGCTGAACAATGGGACATCAGTTAAGGTGAAATATGCCGAAAGATAACATAAGTACCATTAAAAGTGCAATTCGTCTAGCTGCACAGTTAGATCAGAGGGGCTGTCGATTTATCAGGAGTTTACTCAACAATTAATGTGATGCTCCAAGGCTCCTGTTACTTCAGGCCACACAGTTGTGATTGTCTTAAGCATATTGTATACATCTAGAATATCGTAAGTTTAAAGAGAAACACATTCTGGATTCAAATCTGCGTTCGTCTGAACATTAGTTATGGCCAACATTATGCTGTGTTTAGCAAACGACTATGTATGCCAGTTCCTACATCGATATAGAGGAGTTTAGAACGAGACAATAAAACCACAAAAGGGAGGGAGTGTTTCAGTACCATGACCCCTTCCTTTTAATGTTCGATCACGAAATATTGACTTAAAAGAAGTTAATGGAAGCAGAAGACCCTTCCAGGCCAAACTGTTCAAGTCGTCTACAGATTTCGTCAACACATTCAGTGACGTCGCAAGGATAGTTGAAATATTGTCACAATTCTGCTGTAACACTTCGCGGACGAACATTAGAGAAGCTACGATTTTCAGTCTAGGAAAAATAATATAACTTTGCTACGAATTCCTCATCTCACCCCAATGAACTCGTCGACGAGCCCTTAAACCCCACTGCGCATCCCATTCTCTCCCCCACCTCAAAATAACAGCTTGTGTTAATTTTATTTCCATCATAGCAGTAATTGTTTGGAATCAGTTTTCAGGAGAGAGAATGAGAACTGTTTGGATGCCCCACTTTTAAACAAAATGTCACGTTACGAGTGTATTGTAACTAACTCCAGCTTCTGGATGAGTGGAAAAGGGGAGTTCCTTTGGCTAACTAACATTTCTAGGTTCAGTGGGGAAGTGAGGGGGGAAATGTCTCATAAATGTGCCAACTAAGGAACAAAAAGCTCCCTCCCTCACTTTCACGGCAGCGTTCCAGTGGCTAAGTTGATATAAAAGCAAAGAAAAAAAAAAGCAGGGGAGAGTTGCTGCGCCAACTTAACGCTTAGTGGACAATGCCCCATGAATTTCATCCCTACCGCCTCATGTTCCATTTTCGCTTCATTTTAGAAAAATCACGTGTCCACACCATGCTCCAACGACAGAAAGGGAAAAGGATAACTACTGATTGTGCTTCCATTTCCAGCACCGCTTTCGTATCGACACGTTTTCGCCTTCCTATACCAGAGTTTAATACATTATTCTGCTTTTCTACGCTGTTATGAATGGCTGTGAATGACACCTCTACTCCAAATACGGAGTTAGTATCACTGTGCATAACAAACATTTGGAACAACAATAAAAGGTATGCCAACGTAGAAACACCATGCCACATAGTTCTTCATAGCCCTTCTGTCCTCCTTAAAAATAGTGCACACTCTTGGTCCTTCGGGTCATAATGACTATGAAGAACATTCTAAAAATTAGTGTTAAGGAAATAGTTTGTATGTTATTAAGTTGCATTTACTTCTTGTTTAATGCACATAAATTACTTTTATGTGTAAATTACTAAGTATTTATTTCTTTTGAACGTAGCACCTTTCCCATAATGGTAGAATACAATAATGGTAAGCTTCTTTTGAGCATAAAACAGTGAGTAAAATGCCACAAAATATACTGCATGCTCTTTGGAACATAAAAAGATAGTGATGATGATGATGATGATGATGATGATGATTACAAGAAGAAGGTTATGATGGTGATGATGAGCCTTCAATATTAGTCATTTTCAATACAGTATTGCAAAGTGTTTTGTTGAGAATTACTTGAAAACCAGAACTTAGATCGTTCACACTCTATGTAGCGTATCTGGTTGGAGCAGGTGTTTGTTTGATTATGTGTGGACTGAATGCTCTTCCATGTAACAATGGATGGCTTTATCATTCTATTAAACTACTTCCATATTTGACAAATTATCATATCTAACCTCATTATCTCAATAACAACCTTCTGATTATAATCTAGGGCGAATGCTGCTAGTGTGGTACTCTTCTTCTGAAATATTCTCCGAACTATCAGATACGACGCCTAATGCTTCCAATTCACTTTCAGTGGAGCAACGTTTACTCATGATTAGGGCTCGGAAGTTCATGCCCTAAAAACACTGAAATATGCATGCAAATATGCTCTTAAAAACTTCAAAATATGCCAAGAAATATGCACTATTTCATTAGAACAGTTCATGTCCCTTTGCAGTAGACGAGTTAGTGTAAATAATAAAGTTACCTTATTCCTTAGAGGTTGAAGCAGAAGTGGTCCCACTGCTAGTATTAACTGCTAAATTGCAGTTCACAACCAACATACACAAATTTTCAACAATAAAACGTAATCTACTGTCTGGCAAAACACTTTTGTAACGTGAAAAACTTCTTTACACGTCACAAGATGTTATAGGGCCATTTTTAAATGATTTTAACTGTTTCACAGAGAGAGTCAACTCTCTTAGTGTGACAGATGGTTTTCTTTCAAGGATGTCTCGAATATCACACATCTGTTTATAACCAGAATTTTTTGAAATTACATAGTTCACTTTCTCTTTCACTTTTTATCCTATGCTACCAGGAACCGAACTTAGATCACATATTGTTTTTTCAAGCACAGTAAGTGATTCATGCAAAGGAGATCCAACAGCTTCCAATGCCGCTATGGCTGTTGGTAAGAAAGAAAAATGGGCAGATATGAAACTAAGATCCTTCTTTAACCCAGTGCCTGACAGAATATTTTGCACAGTTTGTATTGATGAAGCATCGTTCGAATCCAATGAATTAACAACCTCTTCGATTATCTCTATGTGCTCAGCATAATATAAAAGTGCATCGACCCATGTTCCCCATCGAGTTAACACCGGTGCAGGAGGAAGTCGGATATTAGGTGCTGCAACTTAACTCTTTTAGGAGATTTAACAAAAATTCTCTTTGTACTGGACACAAATCTACCAGTGGGAAAGAATCGCGTATTGTCTCCGAAATTCTATGAAGAGCCTAACAAGTTATATGAACTAAGTTAGGAAAAATACCTTTCGAGTTTTTCCTGATTTTACCATACAAGGTAACAAATAAAAGCAACTAGTTGTATTCGATTCCACATCGGCATTGTAATTTCAAAGAGTCCATCACAAACTGTGTCACAGTTACATTGTCAGTGGCCGACAATTTGCACACATTAAGGAGATAAGCTGTAGTATTTTGTTCATTATTTAAGGCACCCACGATTATATCAGCAATAGAACGGCGCTCAGAATCAGGGATTTCATCAACAGACAACCACACAAACTGATCCGCTAAATTTTGTAGATTTGACAATACGTTATTGTAACAATGGCCTACATAATCTTACGCAGTGTACTTTCTTCAGGCACATGTTGTTGAGTACCCTTGGCAAGAAAGTTTTTAAACATCGGATTATTAATTTTGAACAAGGGAATATCAGCAGCTAAAAATACTTGGCACAAGTCATAGGAAAATTCAGTAACCCTACTTCCTAAACACTCTACTAATTGTTTTAGAACAGGTTATTTGGTTGCGAGTTTTCTGATTAAATCCTCTTTATGTTTTGCTGTGTTTATGTGCCGAACTATTTGAAATTTGTTCTAACTCCCTATTTTTTTGTCACACGCTCCACAAAACAGTGCCCTATTATCTGTAGATATTAAATCACCCGAAAACTCTTTCTGTAAATTAATTAATCTAGCACTCCAAGTTGGTTTTATTTTCGGCATTTGAAGAGCTTTTTAACATTTTATACGCCTAATTTAATTTGGAGGGAACCAGTTCACAACAGTGTTACGTTTGAAGACCACGCAGAGGCAAGCATTGCGATAATCGTGCTGCTCAAAACGTTGACCTGCACTTTATCTTTGTTAATATAAACCTCTCAGATAACGCACTGATTATTCTCTACGCACATACATATAATGAAAGGATCGAAACAGGGAATTCACTATATACAAACCTGACTCAGCATTGCTTCTCACCACCTCGCGAGTTACATCATCATATGCAATACTACCAATATGAAAAATATTATCCAGGTGAAAAAAAAAAAAATAAATAAATAAAAATCATTAAAATATGCTATATAGAGACTATAGTATTGAAATAATATGCATTTATCAAAATCAAGAATATATGCAGTTATATGCACCATAAAATCACGTCCAAATAACTTAAAATTCCATAATTCGTGCACATAATGTAAAAGCATACATTTTTAACCCCTATGAAAAAACATGCAAATGCATGAACTTCCTAGCCCTACTCATGATAACATCTCAGCATTCACTACAATAACTAAAATTGCGTCTTATTTCAACAGTCAGTATGACGTAACTGATTTGTATTCTCCTGCATTTATTTCCTCAACAATATACTTCCATTGTTGCAAAAGCGAACCGCTACTATATTGTTGTGTACATTGACATACACATGGATTTGGACATAGTGTGATGCGGGATTACCGCCTCCTCTTTTCCACTATCCTAAGCGGAATGCTGCTCTCAGGTGATTTCTTCTCCGGACTGCTCGGCATGGATCTTAATATCCGGGTATGCGTGGGTATTTTCAATAAAAGCCGAAACTCTCCTTAAAACACTTATTTACGGTCAGGTAACGTTTTAGATTTGCCGATCGCTATTAGAATTTTGTTACGTCTTTACTGTGTCTTTACTAAGACCGAAGATTGTTACTGGAAACTGTCGTGTGTCCTCACACTTGAGGTCCGGAAGGTAAGTGTAACCGACCTACTCGCTCGCCATCTGGAAAGCAAGTGTAACTAAATCGCTCGCTCCGGGTTCTGGAAGGCAAGTGTTACTAAACCGCTCGCTCCGGGTTCTGCACGGCGAGTCTCACATACCCGCTCGCTCCGGGTTCTGGAAGGCAAGTGTCTGCTCTGTGCGCTCCTGGTAAGATCACCCGCGCTAACTGTGCGTCATGACGCTATCTATGCCTTTCACCTCTTAATTACCCCTACGCCGGCAGCGGGTTTCGACGAAGACTACGCGACCATCCCTCGCTTTCCTGTGCAACACCTGCACTAAGTGATTTCCAGGAAAACTGGTATACCGGGCCTTACCTGACTACCTGACGCTTACCCCTAATGACTTGTCTGTAACATTCAGTGCCATTTTTGACAACTTTAACCGTAACCAATCTTCCCAGGTTTGTACCTTTTATACACGCAACGATTTTAACATTTCCTGATTATTTAATTCTGCCATGAGATGCAGTATTATTTCCATAATTATGGCGTTCACAATTTCGGCTTCAAGTGGAACACGAAATTTAATGGAAAAAATGTATTAATTAGCTTTAAAATGCAATCGGGTCACCATGACCTAAATAACACAAGTGTAACAATTTCAATTATAAAGGTTTTATGAGTAGCATATATGAAGGGAAACAAACAAATAAAGTTACAAGTATCAGTTATAAAATTAAATTAGTACACAAAAATAAATTTCCTATCGGATCATATTGACTATAAAAGGAATCTCAACTACAATATATTTTTTCAATCAGCTGTGTAGTGTTACCTATCTCTAAATAGTTTTCATGTACCTTTCCACAGGTTTTTTAACATCTTCTGGCCTAAACTCCAAATCTTTGTTCATTGACATAAAAATTTGAAACTGTGCTGACACAGAGGATTTGTGTTATGACCCGACCCAGCCCGGCCCACGCTAAATACTCATAAATAATAGTAACATGCACTATAATGAGCACTAATGTTGTCATAAGTAGTGTTAAAAGTGTTGTCAATTTGCACTTAGACATTCCTGGCATTCTTCGTCGCCAGTTTCAATGAAGAGAAACACATACTTGCTGTGCAACAATTTTCAGAGAAAGTTCAAATGATGCATCCATTTCGCCAGTTTGGCGTTTAGCAATCACGATGCCCTAAACCTATTAACCAGACAGCAGACAGTAGTGTCACATCGGACGATGAATCAGTGAAAAGGGTAAAATGAGCCCGCGGTCCATAGAGCTTTAAGTTACCCGACTTTCGTGTTCTTAGGTTAAGGGAAAACTTTGGAAAAAACTAACGCAGATAACTTACCCTCACCGAGATTTGAACTCGGGATCTCTTGAATGTGAGGGACACACTTTACCACCACATTACAGGGGTGGACGCTTTTTGTATATGTAGCTACCTATGGTACATAAAAATTCTTTGCTCAACGGAGAATTTGTCAGTAGGGATTTCAGTGAACTAATGATACAATAACAACAATTATAAAAATACACTAAAGTAAATAATTCACAAACAACACACAGGTTTGAATGAACTTTCACCTTGAGATGCACAGCTGACATTCACAATAGATATATTCAGCCTAGAGCGGGTCATTGAGCGCTAGTGAGCTTGCGGAATATTACCGACCGCTTATCACCAGGTATATGTACACCATGAAGACTTAGAGCATTTGTGAGCTGTACAGTGTCCAGGATGTCCTCTGTGATGTGTGCATGGACTCCTGGTCACGTTGGATTGCCAGAAAGTGAAACGGCGGATTCGGCAGCAAAGGCATCAACCACAGAGCCCAGTGTTGCAATGCCCAGGGGGCTTGAAGTGTGGAAGAGTGCTGTCGTGCTGGCATGAAGAGTGGTCAGCTCTCCGCAGAAATAAGCTTAGAGCAATCAAGTTCCGATAAGCTGGGTAACCTGCTCTCGTGGACCTCGTCGTGAGGAGATGATCAGCAGTCGAAACAGTTTTCAAATGTTCATCAAAGCTCAACTTCCAACTAAGAATTTATTAATTTAGATATGGAGATTTCATACCTTTTGCTTTACTGCCTTTTTAATCGATCCATCACCTACCTTAAGTAGGCAAGAGCAACATAACTAGCAGAAATGTAGTTATTTGACTTAAAGGTGACCATGTTCCAGAAACATGGGCCACACTGGCTTATGAAGGCAAAGGGAATAGCAGGCAAATGATACTTACATGCAGAAATGCGGTCTGCTCTTTCCATAACATTCCAAGAATCAGCTGAAATACAACAGCACTTCACAAATTGATTGACAAGGTAATGAAAAATCAAAGCAATAATAGCGAATACATCGGAAACGGCTGGTGGTACATTAAAATTTATTTGAAGTAAACTGTGTATTTTAAAGAGAACTACCCTATTTCTGTACTATTTTTTTTTCTATTCTAATGGTTTACCGGTTATATAAAATTATACAATATTCTTTCCGAAAGAATAAGACTTCCTAAGCTATCCTGAGAACTTTCAAGGTATAGATTTTGTCATGTAAATACCCTTAATTTAATGTACTGTATGTTTCACAAAAATCGTTAGAGCCTTCTTGAGAAAATAACAATTTTGGAACTTTACATGTAAAACAGTTTGTGGTAGAGGGAGTTTCTTCAAAACCTTCATATCGCATCCTTAGAAGATATCAAGTTTGGGATTTATTTACATTATTTTAGACATATCCTTAGAGGCGCGCACGCACGCACACGCACATGCACGCACGCACACACACACACACACGCACGCACGCACGCACGCACGCACCCACACCCACACCCACACCCACACCCCCACCCCCACCCCCACCCCCACACCCACACCCCCACCCCCACCCCCACCCCCACACCCACACCCACACCCACACCCACACCCACACCCACACCCACACCCACACCACACACACACACACACACACCCACACCCACACACACACACACAAATGAGTCATTCCACGTCAAATCGAACAAAATATGGCAAAAATGACCTTGATCTCTCAGATTTTCTTCATTTTTTTTTTTTTTTTGTGTTTTGGAACAAAAAAAATAATAAAAATAAAACTCTGCATACTGGACCCCGGCACCTAATTTCTTAAACCGGAGTCAATATTCAGTTTATTATTTTATTACAAGTATAAAACAAATATACACTTTAAAAAGTTTACAGATTAACAAAATAAAATAAAAATAAAATAATTTAAAACACAAAATTTTAACATCCTAAAACCACACCTCTTCTAAAAATTAAGAGAGAGAGAAAAAAAAACAACAATAAATTACCAAAATAAATTTAAAAAAAAACATTCCATCTCATCCCTAATCATACCTATTCAAAACTTTTATAAATTTAATAAAAAATCTATAAAAATTTTAAAAACTCACCTCTTTAAACACAAGCTCTTATAAGTTATAAAATAACTTATAAGAACCTTAACTTTCAAAATCAAAATTTATAAAAAAACAAACCATTTTAAATAAAATATTACTGGTATCCAGTAATAAAATAAATAACTGGTAACCAGTTACTACTAAATCTACAAATATAAAAAATCCATAACAATTCAAAATATGACCGCCGGAATCCGGCGGCCATCTTGGTACTGGTATCCAGCACCAACTCACTCCTTTACTCCACACTACAACCCAATTACACTCATGCATAATTATATAATAAACAATAATCAAAATAACTATTAAACATAAACAAATTACACATATTTGAAAGAATACACATAAACATCATATAACACAAACATTAAAACATTACAAAATTCCAAATCTTCAGAACCTCAATTAAATAACTCAAAAATACAAATTATCTTCAGACCTCCAAAATAAACAACAAATCCTTCAAATTTCTCAATCTACTAAAGCTTTAAAACATTTAAGTTTATTTAATAAAATAAAATATTGCATTAAATTTAAATCAAATATTAATATTTCAAATTCAGATTTATATATTAAATATTACGAAAAAATTTTGATCTCTAAATATAGAAAGCATTTGAAACTATTTAAACTCTACACTACAGCACAGATACACTCGTACATAATTATATAAAATGCGAGACGTAATAATCAAAATGACAAGCATAAACAAAATTGCACATATTTAAAATAATACACTAAAACATCATCAAACATAAACAATACAACATTTAAACATTTTCAAAACCTCATTTTCATAAAAATTTCAAAACATTTCTTCACTGTCGGTATTTATGTCTTATTGGTCATCTTGTGTGTCAGACAAATCACTATCAATGTTATTTCTGTGATGTTGATTTTGTATCCTCTCGGATCGTCTTATTAGTGGGTCCTGATGTTGAATATTTATTTGCCTTGGCAGAGTTTTGGTCTCGATGGCAGATTTGCTGATGGTATTAGCCATTGTCTCTAGGTGGTGGGGTGTTTTGGAACAAAATATATTTGACCCGTGTTTCTTCATTTTATATAAAAAATTTATTTTGGCAGATATTAATTTTTGATGTCCCAAAAATCGCGCGCTCCTCACTCTTCAATCAATCATACCTCCGACTGTAATGAAGCAAATTACTTGATCTTTGTCTCAAATTAAAGATAAATTGCAGTATTTCGTGAGGTACTTATTAGAACATTTTATTAATTATTATTAATATTATATTTTATACGATTAAAGCTTTAAAGTTAGATAATAACATAAACTCGACCATTTAAAAATCTGGAAAAAAAACCTAAAATACAATGAAGTTTATTCAATATTCTCAGAAAAAATCAAAATGGAGTCTAATAGTTCAGTTGTAATTAACCTTCCAAATTAGTGCAGCGGAGTCGCGAGGTAGCGGTAACGCCTACTGTAACCTCCCACAAATTGCCACCTTCCATTACGGCAACTGTCCACTGCTAGAGGCTCCATGAACTTTACAACAGTACAGTAAGGAGAACACTTCTAGCTGGCACTATTATATGTACACTATTAACATCTTCAAAATGCTTTTAAAATATGCATTTTAAACTAATGTTTCCATACAACACACAGCTTTACCTCCTTCTTCGAAAGAAAATTGTTTCACTAAAGCTTCAGTTTTTGACAAAGGAATGAAGGAGTGTAATTTTAAAGCACAGCTGGACCCTTCGTTCTTGGTCCCTGACCTTGACTGGAAGTCCTGTTGGCGAATCCATAGCTTTCGTCTGTTTCATCAGCTCATATTGTATAATTCTGTGAATGAAACCATACACAGGGGTGGGGACAGTCTTGCTAACTCAAAGGAGATTTTTTAGTGCAGCGTGCACTTGAAGGCATAGATCTTTGCGATAAAGAGTAAATATAGTGAATTTGTGAGAAATTGATCATAGCGTAAATCAATTATGCCACCTGTACGTTCTAAATTAGGGACCAAAACATTACACAGTCAGAGTAGAGAAATTATTTCAAATGTATGGACGTACATGAAGGAAGAAGCTAAAAGCAAAGAACTGCTTAAATCAGATTAAAAAAAAAAAAAAAAAAAGCAAAGGTCCAAAAGCACGTATCAGAGGCCATAGGAGTATCAGAAAGAAGGTATATTGTGGAGATATTTTTCTGTATGGACTGTACTGCCTTAGTAAGAATCTGAGTAGCATAGCTGATGCGGCAATTCGCAGGCTGTCTGCAGTCACCTGGCTTGTTACTCGTCCGTGCGCGCTTGCAGGCCTCCAGAAAAAAATTGTAACTAATGCACTAGTGCAAGCTCCATAGTTTTCAACATCTTATGTTACAGATAAAATATCAGGAAATACGTGTGTATTTTTTTAGATTTTTAACACGTCGATTTAAATTTTATTTTTGGTTTTACAAAATATACCGTCAAACGCAGTCCAAAATTTATGTGTAATAATGATTGATTGAAAGTTGTTAAAAGTGTTATATTTAACGTTTCCAGTGCGCCAAACCCCAACTCTCAACTCTATATGGACTTAGAGTAACAAGTGATTTTATATTACGGTGCGCGCAGAAATTGCTTAGTTTCTAATAGCCATAACTAAGCAAGTAATTTAAAAATACGGAAATAAAACAATAAGGGTCTCCTTATTTGATGCCTATTATTCATAAAAAAATTTTGAACCTCCTACGAAAAAGTCGTGTTTTACGGGTGTTCGATTTGACGTGGATTGACCCAAATACACATATGCACACACATACGCACACACAGGAAGTCTTTAAAATGTCTATTTTTGCATTGAGGGAATCACAAAACGTATTTTTCCGGCGAAATCTCCACACTGAACTTTTGGATGGAATGCCATACTTTCTTCTAGCTACTGCTGCATGGTATGGACATTAAAAACATATTGTGGCCTAAAGGAGCCTCAGGGTTAGCTAACTCACACCACTGCATTGCTAGGCAATGGTTGACAATGGCGCCCAAGAAGAAACACCATTTCCAGACAGTGTCGGCTTTTTCTGATTTCTTCGCGAAACATTAATTCCAGAGAAATCGCTGGTACCTAGTTCTCGGTTATATGAGCGAGTCGACACGGACAGAGAAGTTAATTCACTTTTTAGTGAGTGAGTGGAATTGTCAGGACCAACTGTCAAGCTTACGATGGAACAAATCAGTTGTGAGTTGCAAGGTCACTAGTTGTCAATTGTGATTCAACATTAAGGGAAATAAATTGACACAAAAGGTAGCTGCACTTGTCATTTGCCACACTATATTACGGTGCCGCTACATTATAAAGTTTCTTTAACTTTGCTGCAGTGAAACGATGCCTTGTTACGTGGCAGTCCAGTCGGACATCCCAGCCTCGACCAGCACTACTCGATGCGCTCTTATACGTATTCGTGTGTTTCGAGTACCCACACAAGAGGCTTGATGAAAAGAGGATTGCATTTTCCAAAACGTTGTACTAATATATTTGCTTCTGTTGTGAAAAACGAGCTTCAAGAATCTGGACACATAAAAGACGATCAATATGGCTGCCTTAACAGTTAACTTGAATGAATAAAACATCTACAGTCTCCAAACATTCTTATGCAACTGGTGAAGCTTTTAAGACAAACTTACTAACACTTTCATACACAGCAAATAGTTTAAGCAAGTAGTAATGTTAAGACTAGAAGCTAGTTCAATATCACGCCGAACTCTTAACAGAGCTACAAATTTCTTGACAACAATTGGTATTTGGACTTCAAAGCTTCAAAACTGTAACCAACTCACAGAGCCGATGTCGACAAGCTGTAAATCAATCCGTAATGTTTGTTTCATTCGCCGAGTAGCAAAATAATACACGGCCAAGCTTTCTACATCGTCTTTAATTTTGGTTGATCATAAATAAATTAGTGTAATGATGACATGAATGCGGCGGACTTGAATGAGGTGGAATTGCGCCAGTCGGCAATGCAGCTCTGCATTGTAAACTGCTGCAATGCAGGTCGATTTCTATAGCGGGCGTACTTCACAGATAACCAATGCTTGTTTCCTCATGAGGATAGAATAACCTCAACAAATCCTTAGTACTAAACCCAGTTGCAGCGGAGGTTTTCCACTAGATATGTCCTGTGTCTCTGGTGGTATCCTTACTGCACAAAACCGTTAGTACTTAACGTGACGTCAAATACACAACACCAAACGTTTCAAATGGCAGTTTTAAAATTTTATAAGAGACAGAAAACGCTACTGATTTACACTTCGCACAAAGATAATTACTTGCAAAATAATATGGCGAATAATATGACGATAAACAGAATGCTGCTTATTTCTTATTTAGCAAAACGGATGTTTAAAGAGATAAATTTGAACATTTTGTGCGTGATATTCAGGATCTGCTCCTTTTATTGTTTCAGCAAATTGCTGAACTACGTGATTTTACTTGAGATCAAAGAGCCAGATTCGCAACAGTAATGTACACCTGCAGTAGAAATAAACAATTAAATTATGCTTCCCTGTTTTACTCCTGAAGTACTACACTATCCACTTCAATCTACATATTCTCTACTACGAATATTAAGTACACGAAGTGCTGCATTCCACCCTAAAATTCAATATCGAGATTTCAACGGAAAGAAATGTTTTGAGGCGCAGTGAATCCAAGAAAATCACTTTTAGAAAAAAGTCTGTGTGTGTGCGTGCGCGCGCGCGTGTATGTGAGTCTGTGGGCAGCATAACTCAAAAACAAAATGTCGGTTAAAAACCAAAGCTTGCATGTAAGCTTAATATCGTTTAACGATACGACACGAACATCTCTAATAAAAATCCTTCACCCTAAACTACCCTTTCTTTACATTCAGTATTTCTCAACTTTTATTTTCTCGAAAATTGCCTATTTTGATTAAATAATATATATTTGATATATTTTTATGGCAAACGAAATCTATACCTTTAATTTTCTGGCTACAGCCTTGGTAGACGTATTTACTCTGGATGACTTTTGAATAACTGATAAACCGTAATAGATAGACCAAATCTGACTATTCAAAAGATGTAGATCTCCCAAAAGCACAATTTATGTCCAGATAACTTCTATTATAGAGTGAACCATTTCGGAGATATTCCTTCTTATTTGCGTGAGTTTTGGAAAACAAACTTTCGTCAAATGGAACATCGTTATTCATTTTTTTATATCTTAACCGTGCAAAGAGAACGGAATTTGAAAGGTTTAAAAGATTGGACCATCGCTCAAAGTCTACTGTATTCCCATATTCCCCTTGTACCTACAAGGAAATGAGCAGTGAGATAGTTTGTACAAATGTTTATCTCAACTAACATGACGAACATATAGGAATAAGAGTTTGTAAGAATGGTTAGTACAAGAGTAGAGAAAGCCATGTGAGTGCAAAACGTATTTTTTCCTTGGAAATTGCTTCATACTCGTAGTTAACAGATTACCTTGGAGTTCTTGGTGCCCGAAGAGAAAAACAAAAGCCTATCAGTGTTACGTGTGCGATTGCAGTACGCGTTGTTAAGCATCAAATTATCTGTCAATTTGAAGATCTCATTTTGTTTTTGTAAGTTTTGCTGATATCTAGTCTTGATCAAAGTGACTAGAAAGCGTGGCCATGCAGCATTTGTTTACTTCATTCTCCTCCATTTGGCGTTGGAAACAATGTAATGCGCACATAGACCATGACTGCAGAATGACTAAACATATTTTCGAAAGCACTACCTTTCAATTAGAACCCAAATCCTACACTAATAGCCGGCGAGATAGAAGCATATTCAAATTATTTTAGTCAGGATTTACCTATAACAAGAGGAATATTTTGTAAATGGATGTTCAGGACATTTGTCGATAAGGCAGTATTCGCTAATGGCACAAAATAAATGGAAATTACACAATTAGTTTTTGGCACTCTCCTGCACAATTAGATTGCAGTGTAACGGGTTTAACGCTAGATAAAGGGGAAAATAAACGTAGAAACACTATTTATTTTTTCCCTCACCTTCTAAATTCAGTAGAGTCAACTTCAATAACCTCTTCGGTTGCACCCGAGGTTTAAGCACAAGGTGAGAACCACGTGGGCTGAACCAAACACGACTCAGCAATTTTATCTTTTAATTAGTCAGGATCAGAGTCAATGTACATATTCAGTTAAAGTACGCAATTTATGTCAAATTAATTTCTTCGAGGTACTCCTTGTTTTAGGTTTAAAATTTGTAATACTTATAGTTTTCTGAAATAGCAAGTAGTTATGCTTTTTCTTGTCTTGGCCATGCAAAGAGAATTGAATTTCAAAGCCATCACACAGCGACCAGCTCTAAAAGATTTTACTGCCGCCTAAGCCTTCTGTATTCTCCTATTTCCGCTGTACCTGTAAGGAAATATGTAATAGAACAATTGAGGGAGTCACGACAACAGTGGACAAGGAAAGGCTCATTTGAATCACACTAATGGTTCATTGATACTTTCTCAGCTCCTTAAACAACAATGCACTCGTCAGTGCTAAAATATCTTTCATACATAACAGATTTTGTGGCGTGCTGCAAATCTTTTTCTGGTTTAAATCATTCTTGCACAAACACTTTTTCGTCTGTCTTACCACGCAAAAAAACAAATAAATAAAATAAAAAAAAATAAAAAAAAAATTTTAAAAATCAAAAAATCAAAAAAAAAAAAATCTTGCAGTAGGTTTGTAGATTTTTTAATCAAATGAAACGTGTTTTATCCACACAATTTTTTAAAAGCTTTAATTAAAGTGCTTACTGTCAAATGGTAGAACATGTTAAAGGACATTAAACGTGCTTGATTCATAATGCTGAATATTCAGCTATTATATCAAAATATGGCAAATTATTTTACACTATTCATCTCATTTTCACACACATAAGTAGTAATAATTTTCAAATTCATGCTGTTATTAAATGACTGGGCTTTTGGAAGTATGATGTTTACAATTTTATTTGCATGTCTATTTCACATAGTCAGGGATGTCAAAAAATTCAAAATCCATCTCATTTTCAGTTTTGAGTAAGATTTTCTGAAATCAAACTATTGTAAAATAGTCATTAATATCCTTAAGTTTGTTTGGATTTATTGGTCTGGGTTTGACATATTTTGGTTCAAGTTTAACATTGCTAAGATCCAAGATGTGCTTGTCGTTTCCTTTTTGCTGAGCTCTCATTGGCTATTAATGGTTAGACCACGGTTGTACTCAAACAACATGGATTTCCATAAACCCATATAGCAGACCACTACCACAACACATTATACAAATCATAAAAAAGAAACGAAAAGCACACAGACAGTACATAAAAACGCACTCTCCAGAAGACAAACGTATACTAAACAAACTACAACAAGACGTCAAAGATGCCATTGCAAATTTTAACATAGACAAATGGAATACGCTACTAGATAAAATGACAGACACACAACACAGAGACCCAGCCAAGTTCTGGAGATTGGTAAAAAGTACAAGACAAAAAACATTTCCACAATACCCAATTAAAAAAGATGGACAGACTATTCATGACACCACACAAAAACTTGAAATTTTCAGACAACACTACACAAACGTATTCCAAACACCAGACGACCCAAAATTTCATAAAACACTTTTTAAAACAGTTAATACATACATACAACGCAACCAACACCTTTACACACCACAAATGGACATAACAGAACTAGACGAAAACGACGAAACTGACAGACCAATAACAGCACAAGATATTAAAACCATCATACACAAAACAAAAAACACAGCACCAGGACCAGACAACATTACGTACGAAATGATAAAACGACTACCCGACAACACAATAGAACTACTTGCTACAACATACAATTACATGTACAGATACGGTTATCACCCACTACAATGGAAGTGCGCACACATACTACTATTTGAGAAACCAGGAAAAGACAAAACGGACCATAGGAACTACAGACCGATATCCCTCATCTCCACCCTTTCCAAGACTTTCGAAAAGATTGTAGCGTACAGACTGACAAACATAACCACACAGAAAAAACTCATACCATCGACACAAGCTGGCTATAGAAGCGACATTACTATACAGGACCAACTTGTACGTGTACTATCGAACTTACAAGACTCATACAACAGAGGATTTGTCACAGTAGCGACATTCCTTGACGTACAATTCGCTTTTGATAAATGTTGGACAAACGGACTACTTTACAAACTTACGGACTTCAAAATTCCACCACGGATTGTACGTTGGATAGCCAGCTTCTTAACAGACAGGTCAGGGCAAATACGGATCAATCAACAACTTTCTAATACCGTACACATGAACGCAGGAACACCACAAGGGAGCGCTATCTCGGGCCTCCTGTACATATTATACACAGCTGACACACCACAACCCATACTCAAGAACATACATCTAGCCCAATATGCAGACGATACTGCATATTGGAGTACACACGCCACACTTCTAGGAGCCAGAGGCAAACTCGAAAAACAGTTAAACACATTTCTACAATGGACACGAAAGTGGCGAATCACTATAAACATACAGAAAACACAAGCCATTGTAATCAGAAAAACAAGAAAACACACATACAGAACAGCAACACTTACATTCAACAAACAAACAGTTCCATGTAAAAAAACAGTAAAATACTTGGGGGTACACATACACAATAAACTTAGAATAAAACCACACTATACACAACTACTCAACAAAGCACGTCCCATACACTCAACACTTAATTATCTGGCCAGACTCAACAAAAGAGGACTCACACCACAAATTTTACACAAACTCTACATCACACTAGTCCGAACACAACTAACATATGCAGCAGTAGCCACAATGCCCCTCATCACAAAAACTATGATGAACAAAATAAAAACATTTGAAAGAAGATGCCTACGGACTGCTCACAAACTATTACCATCATTTAAATCTAACATTATACATCAATACACAAACACACAACCCATAGACTCACACATAGCACAACAATTCATAAATTACATACACAATGCACACACAAGAAGCTACAGAAGAACACTCATAAACACTGCACAAAAGATGAAGACCATACAAGAAACACCAACAGACAAAAACCCACCCCTTATTACACTCATACATGTTTACGACAAGTACCAAGAAGAAGAAGAACAGAAATTACGAGACCATCTACAACACTTACAAAACATTTAGACACACAACAAAAAACACACACCAAAAACACCTAAAATACAAACATACAAAAATACACTACACATATAAAAAATACCAATGAGCCATGCAGCAGCATCAAAACATAACAACAGCACGCAAAAAATCTCAGAATCTTCTTTAGGCAGAAGCACATGAACGGAGCCATGGATGTGGAACACGGAAACCGACACAGACACACAAAATACACAAAATACAACACACTACACTACACAACGTCAACAAAAACACAATAAACACATACGCACCAAAGCCGAAGGAAATCCCAACCCGTAAAAGAAACAAATACCACACTAGGCTGAAGAGGGATTTTCCTAAACAGCCCGGGCATGTTGTAAACATGCCCAAATAAACATTTTTCATTCATTCATTCGTCTGTGGGAAACTATTAGTAGCTTCAATTTGATATCAGGAACAGGTTTTGGGCCAAATCATATAGTGGGAAGATAGTTCACGTGAAAACCTGACAGATGGCGTCAATATTGCAAATTATGTATTGGGGAGGTTTAGACCACTGTTGCGCTGACCCCCTCAATTTCTACAAACCTTTGTCTCGATTAACATGAATTAGGTGGAAGAAAGTGTTTTCAAGAATAATTAATGCAATGAATGCAATGGTGTGTTGGACGGTGCTGGCAGGCAGAGAGGACAGCTGAATTCCTATTTACAACAGGCGAGATCTGAAAGCTGGTAGAAGAAAGGGCGGGGCGACAAGCAGAGCCAAACGTACCGATGGGTATTCTCACTATTTAGGATTATGTTAGAAAAAATGAAAAAATGATTTTGTTCTTTAACGACGCTGTCAATTGCCAGGATCACATCAGCGTCGCCGGTGTGCCGGAATTTTATCCCGCAGGAGTTCTTTAACATGCCAGTAAATCTACTGACATGGAGCTGTCGTTTTTAAGCACACTTAAAAACCATCGGCCTGGGCCGGATTTGAACCCGCGACCTTGGGATCAGTAGGCCAGCGTCTAACCAACTGAGCCACCCAGACCGACGGATTATGTTAGAGCGAAGCCAAACTTAATATGAGCCGAACTAATACTCATGCTCCATTTACTGCTAGTATTTACCTAAAACACGTTTCTTTAGGTGTTTCCTAACATCATAAGCTTATGTCGACTGTTCAGTTTTGACAGAGGCGCCTCACTCGGTGCACTGATGAACTTCAAGTTTGGGTTCTCGTCAAATGGATGTCGAAATTGACGAGTTTTCCTTCATATTTCTTAATAAATATCTTTATAATAATGAGAAAAGTAACTTACTGGTGCAGTAAATTATTATTCTGCAAATGAAGCATCCTCGACATACCTGGAAACAAAGAGAAGAATCTATTAGAGTATATCTTCTGTGTAAATTCGTCCTTATAAACATGTGTGTTATACATTTTTTCAGGACAAGCGAGCTAATGAGAAATCTAAATATTTAATTGCAAGCAAACCAAAATCTGAAAGCGTATGGAAACTTGATGTGCAGGGAAACACATTTTGAATGACCATTTCAGGAAATGCTCAGTTAAGTATTTGCGGTCCACCGATGAGTAATGTCATAGCATTGGTGGGACAGTCACAGGATTTGAGCTTGCTTACTTGTTGACAAACCAGTTTTAAAAGTAATAGGTGCCTTCAACTAATAACAAGCTTACCAAAAGGCTCAAAAATTAAACACGGAGAAAAACTTTTTGCAATCAACTAAGACATTAAAATGTTGAATGCTCTGTTGAAATATTACTTATTTCAGATAACACACAACATTGCGAAGGTATAATTTAAAACACAAACTTTTGTGCTCTTGAAATAAAATTGCACTAAGGAATTTGCTCATCTCTGTCAAGTACACGTGGGCGTGAGGTCGACAACTGAGTGGTAGGCCTAAACCTACAAAGCTGTTTTGCAGCAGATTATTATTGTTATATTATTCATATTACTTCCAATTTATAAGCATCCGGATTTATTAGGGGTCATATACTGAAATTGGGGTACCTTTGGAAGGACATTAAAGTCATAAAGGCAACAACTAGCATTTGTTTAACAATGTTCCCTTAATAACTTATGTGTAGCATAAACAATGCCCTTTTATGCATTTGCACTTATTTTGCGCACTGTAAATACGGTTCCCCCGGTGGTGAGGTGGCGTTGCGGTAGTTTGTCCTGGGAGGGGGGGGGACCTTAGTTGAGACCTGGGTGGCAGACTCCGTGCGTGAACCTCCCGTCGAGATGAAGAGCTAATTGTACAGTGTGTGGCTCGCCGGCCGCCCGTTGGACACTACCACCTCATCCTCCCCCTCTGACGTACAATATCCCAGGGATAAGTGCGGAATCTCCTCCTATATAGAATCAATAAATGAATTAACAGGAAATCCACACGTTGTTGTGGACAAGACAGTCAGTGTACCGGGGGTGAATATCCGGTGTAGATTGTGATACACAAATTTATTAGGACCTTCTTCCTTGACATAACAGTGCCAGATATCGGTATCCATTTTTCTACTCGTAGCAACGCACTTGGTATTAAGAATGAGTTTTTCTAGCAACAAGACCAGCTGGATGAGTATCTGCACAGCCACTGGCTCAGTACACAAAAGCCCTGTATTTTAGCGCGTATCGCTGGAGGCCCTTGCTACAGCAGCATGTGGGGAAACCCCCGCGGATGTACTGGCCAAGTTGTTGCAGCAACTGTTTACCTATGTACGAGTATGCACGGCAACAAACTTGCACAATGGAGTTCGATACTAGCATACAAGAAATGGACTGTTATTTAAATGCGCACACATACCTACTTATGTATCAAACGCTTGTTTTGTCACAAATGTTTCCATCTTGAAACATGTCTTTATATACGATATTCACCATCATTTTATACGTATGTCTGAATATTGTTTCTAACAACGCGCGCGCACACACACAAACACACACACTCACACACACAAACACACACACAAACAAACACACACAACACTCACACACAAACACTCACACACAAACACACTCACACACACAAACACACACACAAACCCACACAAACACTCACACACAAACACACTCACACACACAAACACACACACGCACTCACACACTCACACACACACAAACAAACACACACAAACACACAGACTCACACACAAACACACACACTCACACACACAAACACACACACAAACAAACACACACAAACACACACACTCACACACACAAACACACACACAAACAAACACACACACTCACACACACACAAACAAACACACACACTTACACACACAAACACACTCACACACACAAACAAACACACACACTCACACACTCACACACAAACACACACAAACACACACAAACAAACACACACACTCACACACAAACAAACACACACACACTCACACACACACAAACAAACACACACACAAACACACTCACAAACAAACACACACACTCACACACAAACACACACAAACACACACAAACATACACACACACACTCGCATCTTCTATGTAAGGATGGCCCACTTTGTGCTCGAACTGCCACACCATCCTTATACCCAAACACATCCTTAACGAATGCACCATCTTCAAAGGAGAAAGAGACCTACACCACAGTCCCATTACTTTTTGGCTGTGGCAATCAACCACCCTGAAGTTCTTCACTTTCTTAAAGACATACATTTATATCACAGTTTAAAACTTTTTTAAGTACTGTGCTAACAATTTTATAAATTAAGATGGTGTTAATATATGAATTGTTCAGCATGAAAGCGTCTAACAAAATAAATTTAAAAAATTTGATGTGTTCGACTCACATGACTTTCTCTACTGCTGTACTAACCATTCTTACAAACTCTTATTCCTATAACTTCTTCGTGTTAGTTGAGATAAACGCTAGCATAAATAATCTTATTGCTTATTTCCTTGTAGGTACAAGGGCAATATGGGAATACACTAGGCTTTGAGCGATAGGCAAATCTTTTAAACCTTGGAGACTCCGTTCTCCTTGCATGGCTAAGATATAGAAAAGTGAATCATGATGTTAATTTCACGAAAGTTTGTTTTCCAAAACTCACACACATAACAAGGAATATCTTTGAAGTGGTTCACTCTACAACAAAAATTATTTGCACATAAACTGTGTTTTTCAGCAATTTCTAGACTTTTTGTATAGTAAGATTTGGTCTATCTGTTAGGGTTTACCAGTTATGCAAAAGTGATCCAGCAGAAATAGGAGAACTTGGGTGATAGCCAAAAAATTCAAAATATACCTTACATTTTCCATAAAAATATCTCAAACATGTGACTTTTTATTCAAAATCGCTAGAGCCATTTTCGAGAAAATCAAAATTTTCGAAAAATTTTAAACACCAACTTTGGTTTTTAAAAGGCCTTTTGAGTTATGCTCTCCACACACGCACACGCGCATGCGCGCACGCACACACACATACGAATATTGTTCTAAAAATGCTTTTTTTGATCAGGGGGCCTCAAAATATATATTTCCGTTGAAATCTCGACATCAAATTTTTGGTTGGAATGCAATACTTCTAGTTACTATACGTAGTAGAGAAAGCACAAATAATTTTTAAGTTTAGTAAGTCACAGAGTAAAAATTGGGTTTCAGATGTGAATCAGAAATAAAGATTTGGCAAGGTAGGAACTTTGATGGCCTGATCGTGAAATAGGCGGCATTTATCGTGTCTTTTCGTTCGTGTCTTACAGCCTTACGCTATATGTAGAGCACAGACCCGGCGGGGCATTTCAGCTTACACCTCTCATTGTTCTTACGGAAACAAAGGTAGTTGATGGAAATATGGCCACCTTAATAATAAATGTTTATTTTCGTGGCTGTGGTACTCACTTAAGGAAAAGTGTATAGTTAAGAATATACTATGTGTAATTGGCTATAGATAAAAGAATACGTAATGACTTACTTTAAACCTTACTATTTTTAATTTCAATTTTAAGAACATTGCATTCTGCCTGTGAAGGTAATATAGCCGGCTTAAATAAAGTGTATTGTTGTAAGGAAAATACATATTTATTTTATTCTGATCCAAAATTAAGTGTAGTAGCATATTCTTACATATAATTATTGGATTAATGCTGGTCTACTTAGAAATTACTGTGACATGAGTTACAAATAAATCATCATGCGCACACAAAGCTGGATATATTATTAAACTATCAAAGTTAAAGCATGAAAAGAAACAGAAAAAGATCACGTGTAGAACTTATGAATACGTCTTTAGTAAGACAAGCACATTCCAACGTGTGCCACAAACTGCACGTATGCACATATCAATTTTACAAATCGCACAAAACCTACTGTCCTTGCCCTCACGCGAAAGAAATTTGTCTTTTGAAGGATTTACTTTAGTCTGGCCCTTTTTCATGTCACGTGATGCTTTTTCTTTTGCAGGCTGAGCCCTCTCCGTGTTCCTTTTTACAGTCGATTGGCTATATTGTCTGATTGCAACACCTCTCAAAAAATACTTCATTTATCAGTTAATTAAATCGCATTTGAGAGAAGCATTGGGTGTCAGGAAGACCATAGAATAAACTATAATATGCGGTACATGAAAAATAATCAATAAATCCATGTAAGGAAATAAATAACAAACTTAGGAACACTATGATTATAACTGCTCCTCAGTCCGCTGACAAAACTCAAATATCTTTGCTCCATCGGCTGGGTTCTAAAATTATCCCGCAAGTGGCGCTGTCCAAGAGAAAGTACATACCTCGTGGTTTGACATGCTGGTGCCATCTCTTGGAAAACTTAACAATTACCAGCAAGGGAGCGAATTGGCCATATTAGCTGCATTGGCCATATTCACATCAAGTACCTTACTTTAAATAGTGAAGCATTGATCATAAGTAAGTAAATATACGTAATACTTGAAAAGTGCTAAGATTCCGAAACAGTTCAGCTCTTCAACCTAAAACGGCCAACGACTCGCTTCAAATGGCTCATTTATGAGCCGCCATCAAACTTAACAGTCAATTTAATTGGTATTATTTCACGCATAACCGGAAAGGCAATTCCCATAGTTTACCACTGCAGCTGCTGGCAGTAAATACAGCAAAGATGGAGATATTGGAGACGGCACCAAAAGTGTCGCAGCCAGTTACTTTTTGCAGTACTTGAAAAAAAGTATAAAAACAATCATTAATCAAAATTGCTTTTCCATATCTTATTAGACAATAAGAAGAAATGAATTCTCAATGTGAACAAATAAAAAGCCACATCTATGTTGTCTCATATAGGCCTAACATTTCATGTGAAAATCCCGGTTCCACCTCAAGATGTGCTGAAGAAATAAAAAGAATTGAGTCATTTCTTAATGTTAATGCAGGTCCAATGGCAAATTTAATATGTCAATGAATAAATAATCCCACGTTTGTATATTTTGCTAAGGATTCCTCAATAAGTTATTTTTGGGTTCGAATTATGTTGGGTGTAGCGTCATTTCCTACAGGTACCGTAAGTATTAAAGACCAGTTCAACTGGTCTCCTGGCACTTCAGCAACGCTTGCTGTTACCGCCACCAGCAGACAGCATCCATAGATCACCAGGTATGTGCGGTACTGCAAATGTGAGGTATGGACCTCGGACTTCCGGTGGGGTTTTCTGGCTCGAATCCAGTGCGGGGAGTCTACACACTCCCAGGCATGCGTAAGTGCCTTTTCCCCCACCACAAAAAACTGGTACCGTAAGCATTAAAGACCAGTTTTAACCTTGTTGCCATGGGAATTGATAAATGAATTGTAAATTTAGCTTAAGCTGCCAAATATATGTTAGCACTGATTGGCTTAGTATCAAGTATTCCAAAAAACAATTTTGCCAGAAGTAAATCCTTAGGTTTTGAATTCCCAACATTTCTTCTGTCCTTTATAATATCTCATTGCTGAAATGAGATTTATTTTCAAACGTCATTTGTTTGAAAGCTAAGTAACTTTTATTAGTTACTTTTTAAAGTCACCCTCTTTGATACATTATATCACATTTTGTTACCAAAAGGTACTATTAAATTGCATTTGAATTTGCCTAAATAAAATGGAAGCACGTAGTGAGGTTGGTACATATAATTTATCAAAGCAGATTCAACAACTGCCTAGCCATGCGGGCATTGCGTTATTGGCTCCCATTTTTGCAAGCACACAGAATACATTGTATTTTTCCCCACCGAGAATCGTAATGAAATACAACTTGAGCCAGTTATTATCTCGTAGCTTTGGGCTTGCAATCTTTTGTAAACTGTAATTAAGCAACAATGCATAATAAACGCTCTGTGTGTAGCTTTTTTCGGTCCAGGCGGTGAATAAAAGGCACGAATGAACGTATCAGATTAACAATGTAATTCAATATATGCACAAAGCAAAACACGGTATGCATATGTTTTAACAAGCTTAACAAGCGCGCTATTAGTGGCCCAAAAAAGATGAAAAAATGTAACGTTTTAGTTGGGTAAAAGTACACCTACCTACCTACATCAAGGGATTAAACGCCAGGGGATAGCTGGCGTTTAAAGCTGCGACTGCAACAGGTTGATAAAAATAACGCAAAATTACACCTCTGATTGTGTTTATAATCCTGCAAAACTAACCTTCGACATTGTTTCAAACAGAAACGGTCTACGGATCGTACAAATTAAAACGTTGCTCAAATTTGCAGTTTAAAGCATTCTTTGGTTGTTATGAATCACACCAGCGATTACAGATGCCAAGTAAAATTGCCGCATTATCACACGATCCTACGCACAGAAAAGAAAAACATATGCTACTATTTACCCTTTAAGATAGGAGAAAATTGTGTGTGTATGTGTGTGTGTTTTTGTGTGTGTATGTGTGTGTCTGTGTGTTTTTGTGTGTGTATGTGTGTGTTTTTGTGTGTGCATGTGTGTGTCTGTGTGTTTTTGTGTGTGTATGTGTGTGTGTTTTTTGTGTGTGTATGTGTGTGTGTTTTTGTGTGTGTGTCTGTGTGTGTTTTTGTGTGTATGTGTACGTGTGTGTTTTTGTGTGTATGTGTACGTGTGTGTTTTTGTGTGTATGTGTACGTGTGTGTTTTTGTGTGTATGTGTGTGTTTGTGTGTGTCTGTGTGTGTTTTTGTGTGTATGTGTACGTGTGTGTGTTTTTGTGTGTATGTGTACGTGTGTGTTTTTGTGTGTATGTGTGTGTGTTTGTGTGTGTATGTGTGTGTCTGTGTGTGTTTTTATGTGTGTATGTGTGTGTTTTTGTGTGTGTATGTGTGTGTGTTTTTGTGTGTGCATGTGTGTGTATGTGTGTGTTTTTGTGTGTGTATGTGTGTGTTTATGTGTGTGTATGTGTGTGTGTTTTTGTGTGTGCATGTGTGTGTATGTGTGTGTTTTTGTGTGTGCATGTGTGTGTTTATGTGTGTATGTGTGTGTGTTTTGTGTGTGCATGTGTGTGTGTATGTGTGTGTTTTTGTGTGTATGTGTGTGTATGTGTGTGTTTTTGTGTGTATGTGTGTGTGTTTTTGTGTGTGCATGTGTGTATGTGTGTGTTTTTGTGTGTGTCTTTGTGTGTGTTTATGTGTGTGTGTGTTAAATTCAGATTTCCTTCTCTATTCACCCTACCATAAACTATCACAAAAACGTATTTTTACTTTCTCTACTACGTATAGTAAGTAGAGGAAGTATTGTATTCCACGCAAAAATTCAATGTAGAGGTTTCACCGGAAATACATGTTTTGAGGCCCCTTGATTTAAAAAAAAAAAAAAAAGCATTTTTAGAAAAGGTCCGTGTATGAGTGTGTGTGTGTGTGTGTGTGTCTGTCAGACTGGACAGCATAACTCAAAAATGAAAAGTTGGTTCAAAACCAAAGTTGAAATTTAAGTTTAATGTATTTCAAGGATGCGACAAGGAGATTTTGAACACAATAGCCCCAACCTAAACTACCCTTTAAATGGAAAATTTTTCGAAAATTTAGATTTTTTAAATGGTTCTAACGATTTTGATTAAAATACACTATGTTTGAGATAATTTTATGACAAATAAAATGTATATTTTGAATTTTCTGGCCATAGCCCATGTAGTCCTATTTACTTCGGATGCATTTTGCATAACTGGTAAACCGTAAGAGACAGATCAAATCTTACTTTACAAAAATAGAGATCTTGCTAAAATACACAATTTATGTCTAAATAAACGTTTTGTAGAGTGAACCATTTCGGAGATATTCTCGTTATTTGTGCAAGTTTTGGAGAACTTATGCTTCTGTCAAACGAGCAGCGCTATTAGTTTTTTATGTTAAGTGTGCAAAGAGAACGGAATTTTAAAGCTTTAAAACATTTGACTATCGCTCAAAGTCTACTGTATTCTCCTATTCCCCTTGTACCTACAAGGAAATAAGCAATAAGATAATTTGTACAAATGTTAATCTCAACCAACATGAAGAAGATATGGGAATAAGGGTTTGTAAGAATGGTTAGTACAAGAGTGGAGAAGGTCATGTGAGTGCAACTCATCAGTTTTAAACCTTGCCATACCATAAGTCGAATCACAGCTATAAGCCCGAGTAAAACAACAAAGAATTTCACTATACAAAATATTTTCATGCCATTTAGTATGATATAATGAATAGAAAGAGCAGATAGTTATTAAAAATATCCTCCTTTGAAGACCACACAGGCGCGACCAATCATCTGTAGCAGCACGTTCGACATTTATGTCCAAATTCTGCACTATTCGCTTCAAATATCTTTTAGTGCCTTCAGATTTGTGTTGTGTCGAGCAATCTTTGCTCTCGATGATGTCCCACAGTTGGTAATCCAGAGGAATCAGATCTGGACTTGCCCATGGCTAATCTTGGTGCGCTATAAACTCGACAACATTGCAATTAAGCCACTGTTGCACGCGTTTAGCCTGATGATATATACAGGATGGGAGTGAAATAATCTGTCAGACGTTGACAGCAAATTTCTCTGACAAGAAAGTCCAGCACCAAAACGCTGAAAAAGTTAAGTTTTCAAGAAAAAATAATTTTATCCAAAATATGTATCACCACCTGGCTGAATTATTGTTTATTAAAGGTTCTTAATTTATGGCTGTATTCATTGAAAATTAATTGAATGTACGACAACGTTTTCCTTTTTCAATAGAATCAATGGCTTTTGTGTAAATTACGTATGGAAAATCCATAATTTTTGCCCTTTTTCACATGATTTTCTGGTGCCTCGCACATCAGCAACAAAACATCTGAATTAAATATATGGCCAACATTACTTAAATGGCTTTTATAGAGCGTTAGTATAGTTTATTGAGCCGCCAGTAGAAGCAGATTACTCAGTCAACAAGTTGTACCACATTGCCACACACTCTCACCTGTAAACGTGATTATGTAGTTAACATTGCACCCAGATTAAAAAAGGTAGATAGCTAAAAGAGAAAATGGTGGAAGAAAAGCACCATATTTAAAAACGCTAAAAAAGGTAAAACGTAAATAAAACATGACGCACTAAAAGTCCATAATGCTCCCAAAGATAAAACACAAGTTAAATTTCCAAAACCAATGTCGCAGACAAATGACAGCACCTTATCGCCGAGAAGGGAGCGCAGTGTAATGCCCAGGCCAAGGGATTGGCGCTCACGAGCGTATCGCACAGACAGGGATCAGATCTCCGTGTGTAACCTGCGGGTCATGCAGCCGACTTTAAACACAGGAAACGCAGCCAACTCTTTGGGGAAAATTGCAAGGTAATAACGTCAAGTCCCGACTCCTTTCATTTCTTATCTAGCACAACTTTGAATAATGCAAAACTCAGGATTTCACAGTATCCAAAAGTATCGAATGTTTATCTCAAAGTATTAGTCATACTATTGAATATCGAGTGTATGTAGGAATCGACGTTACGGGGGTTTGAATCCCAGGGCAACCGTAACCAAGCCCCTCAAGGGCAAGCGGCGCAATGGCCGAGCGATTAGCGCGCTCGCCTACCACTTAGGCGGCCCGCGTTCGATCCCAGGGACCCGCATGTGGTATTGGTGGTGGACGAAGCGGCGTCAGGGCGGGTTTTCTCCGGGTGCTCCTGTTTCCCCCGCCATCTCATTCCACCGGTGCTCCATCTTCATTCCATGTGTCATCAGTGTCACCGCCTGCGGTGCCGTGGTAGTAAAAGCGGGCGTTAAACACTACAACAACAACCTCAAGGGCAAACTGTCTCACCCAAGTCCAAGGACAAACATCTCCATTTTCGGAAAGGACCAAAGAAGGCACTTTATATTAGTCATTCGAAATATATTCCTCTCGTGCTTAAAATAGAATATGGAATATGAATGGGGGTACCGTGTAGAGGTGTTTACAACTTCTTACACGCACTGCTTGTTTATCTACAAGCCTGCTATCTCCACTGAATTCCAACATACCTTTCATTGGTTTTAGATATATTGAGCGAAATAAGCAGGTCGAGCTCCTTAAAACATGTTTATGTGACTAACTAATTGAATTATTGTTTATCTGCCTGAGTAGCACCAATGATGTAATAACGCAGATCACAAAGAAAATGCATCTTTGGGTGTATATAAAAGCAGCGGATACAGAAACTTCCCACTGCGATCTTCTCGTCTAAATTAGAACCTCAAAATCTGGGAAATGAATTTGCAAATGAAATATTGGATTTAGATATTTTAATTAACATGGTTACGTATCTGCAGCCTCACTGTTACAGTTTACACACAGCTGCCACCTGCCGCTATGTTATTAGGGAGTGTCAAATCATATGCCCAGAGTAGTACAGAGTAAAATAACCATCACTTCGTGAAGACGGATCCTCCACCCACTGGAAATTTGGATAGGCAGCAACGTTTTAGCACGGGTTAAATCTGCTTGGAATGTTTTAATTTCACTAATTAACAGACATCCGCTATTACTGTGCATCCCGCAGTTTATGTCAGAACAGATACATTAGCTCCTAACTACATATAGCTATACACTATAATATGTAGTACCTGGGTGACTGAGCTTCTCTCGGCGTTTTTTCCACCCATTTCCTGAAATCTTGTTTTTTTGGGAGAAGACACTTATTGAGATAAGCTTGAAAACAAAACGTTAACTAAACAACATTTGTGTCGCAATTGTTAAGTTATTTCCGAGATACAAGAGATATAGAGATACATATAAATATTTCATAAGCACCATCATTTCAGCAGTAAAATGTAATACGTTGTATTTCTATTACAAACATGTAGATGGGACAAGCTGTAACACACAAACTAATATAGCTAGAGCAACTTTCTTACTGTATTCTGATAGCCCTGGAAGAGGACTTTAAAACGCTAGCTCGTTTGCTGAAATCGATTGATTAACAGAGAAATTATGGACGAAATAAGGTTGTGACTAATTGTGACTGTTACGTGCAGACTGAGATAGCCAAGTCAACTTTCTTTAGGTTTTCTAAGAGCTCTTGACGAAGCCTTTAATACCCTGGCTTGTTTGTTGAAATTGGCCCATTAACGGAAATTATGCTAACGATAAAGTTTAGAGACTTGTGACTGTGACAGCAGCTAGTGCAATACGAAGGACCCGCGACACAAAATCATTCATCACTAATGTTTATTTGGTTGGTGACACTCAACCATAGCATTTTGCATGCAGGATTGGCTGATAAAAGCGTGTGCAATGGAGAAGAAACATCTGACGGTGAATTCTGTTACTACTACCATTATCGCTGTCGACTCCTGAGTAATAATAAACTGCCATTATGGCCAAGGATTGTGGTGTGCTTTACGACACACTTCACGCACAGGCAAACATAGTGAGGTGTAAATATTGTGCGACCTTCGTCTCATTCAAACAATGGATACGTCACTCACTGCGCACGACACGAGTCCTGGTCCTTTCTGCTTGAGTGAGACATCCAGAAAACAGCAAATAGCGTTTTGGAACACATTCTCAGCCTTGTGAGTAGGCACCAAGCGAATTATGAACACGTTTTTAGTCTGCTCACTTCAACAAATATGTACCTCTCTCTGTCTCTCTCTGCTTCAGATATTCAACAATAAACCTCCAGAATGTTAATATACTTTTCCATGTATCTTTAATGTCATAATCATAAACAACTACTACTTACAAAATTCAGTTTTCTATTTCGTACACGGCAATGCAATTGTTGCTCTCTTAGCAAATTCAGAAGACCATCTCCAAGTTCTTGTAACAAAATTAAATAACGTCTTGCAAATTATAACATGAAAACATCTATCCCAAAAACAAATGTAATGGCAATAGGAAGGAAAAATAACATTAGCGCTAAAATAGTTATAAATAATAGTATAATAGAACAAGTGAATACTTCCAAATACTTGGGATGTGAAATATCAATATACAAAAGAAATAGAGACACGGAAGGAAATATACAAAAATATAATCATAAATGGATGTATAAGGAGATACTTAGGGAAAAAAAAAAAAAAAAAGAAAACATGAGTAAAGAAATCGAGATTAGACTACATAACAACCAGTATTCATGTATAGACGTGAAACATGGGTGATAAGAGCAAGTGATAAGACGTACTGAAGCAGCTGAAATGAAACTTATAAGGTCGATATTAGGGATGAGTCTTCACAGACCAAAGAAGAAGTCAAGTAATTAGAAGATACAAAACAGTATGGTGAAAGAAGTGAGAGATGGTATGAACATGTGCAAAGAGCGTCTGCCGCTGCAAGAGCAAGACGGGATGTAGGACGGATCAAAATGAGATGGAAGTGATACTTGGGCTTCGGAACGGGAAACCCCAATCCTTGATACGGAAGAAGTGGAAGACGGGATGTAGGACGGACCAAAATGAGATGGAAGTGATACTTGGGCTTCGGAACGGGAAACCCCAATCCTTGATACGGAAGAAGTGGAAGCAATACTTTAGAACATTGTCTTAAATGATATTTTCATTGCAATGCTTTGTTGTATACGATATTTTTGTTTGATTACCTGAAGACTAAACAAATAAGATTGATGCTTTTCCAACACCGTAACAGCAACATAGAGAAACATGATTAATGCCGCAAACACTCAATGACTGGATTTCTTTATGGTCATAGCGCAAGTAAGTCGCACTGGTATGTAAGTCGGAATCGTTGGGAAGCGCGGAATCAAAACGTCTTCTCCCATTAGAACGGTTGTTTCGATTACGTTCACTAACTTTTCACTCCTGGCCATGTGCCGTTACAAAGACGCGATTGGTTCATATTATGATCATCAATCGGACCATTAATTGAAGATTGTGTGGCGGCAATCCTGGCAAATCCACTGAGTTCAAAAATTCGGGTGGATAGTTGGCGACATCATCTTGGTTAGTAGCGGAATCTACTGTTTGTATGTCCTCAATTCACCGGCAATTTCATTTTTAATTTTGAAATGTAATTAACTTACACCCATGCTTTTGGCAGCTCGCTTTTATAGCTCGTTCGCTCAACCAAATATGATCTCTGTATTTTGAGGAACGTTTGGGAACGCCTTTTGGATGAGTTCGGCTTTTGATTCAATAAACTGACAAAAATTGTCAGTCAAAACGCCTACAGGGAACTAGCCATTAACAATATCAAGGAGTTGATTTGAGAATATCTCTCAAGATTGATCATTTCGCAACTTGAAACGCATATTCCTGCGTAAATGTAGTATTTTGACGTGTTTCAAACTTGCATTGAGATCATCAGTTGGCGTTGACCGTGGAATCACTGCCAATGCTTGACCAAAATTTCCTGCTGACGAAATCATCGCACCACCAAATCGGTTTTGATTGTTCCGCAGATCTTGCATGGTTCGGTCTAATACCTCTAACGATTTTATGTGCATTTTGCATTAATTCCACACTATCAATTAACATTGCTGCAAAACCTTTGCCATTGCAGAGTTCTTCGAAATGTTGAATAAAACGAAACAGAAAGTAAATGAATCGAAAGTCGATTTCAGAGTGTCTGAGATCGATTCACTTAGTAGATGCATTGCTCAAACTTTACAATCCTAAACGAATCGATTCTTCGATTAATCTATCTCAGATCGCCATCCCTACAACAGACACTAGGAACATATAGAACGGGAAAAAGAAATATGTGGCTTTTACATTTTTCCGTGCAATTTTTGCAATTCTTACAATTCTTCTCTTGATAAGAACCTTCCTTGGACTTCGAGGAATATTTGAAAAAGTTAGCCGAACTGGTCCAGCCATTCTCGTGTTTTGAGCTTAGCAACAAATTTAGCCCTTCATTTTCATTTGTATATAGACTAAGGTAACGTTTTCATGTAATATAAAAAGGAACGAAGAATGAATATAACTTTTGCCCTCCTCTTTTACTAATAACCATAGGTTCTGATATCTATCCTTTATTTATCTGAAGTATTCTTGTAACATTTGTCTTAGTCTTATAAGATGATGTGAATGCTATTGTTGACTCAGAACTGAGAGAGATTGTTTCCTAAGGCTGCCAAAGCAGCGTAATTTCTTAGTTGAATTCTCTCCTTTTTAACCAGGCAGTATGTGCTGCTTACCAGTGACGTTATTATTAAACCTGTCTCTACGGATTTTGCAATTCTTGTCTTTTCGAAGGCCTTTCGATATTCATCTTGCTCTTTTGTTTATAATTCTGATATAAACGCTCCCCATGATTATTCTATAACGTTTGGCATTTTTTATCTCCTTTACCTATTGCATTATCGAATTCAATCGTTAGAGAAAGAGAGAGAGAGAGAGAGAGAGAGAGAGAGAGAGAGAGAGAGAGAGAGAGAGATTTGAGTTGAAGGCATACCGGAAACCTAACCTACCCTTTTTAACCAGGAAAATACGCCAATGTAGTAGCTTTCCTCTCCGTGGGCCATACGTGGAGTCTAAACGCCCCCACACCCTCCGCTCATGCAGGGATGAAAGTTGATATGCCACTTGCGTCCGTCCACTCGTAAAGGAAAGCTACCAAAAACCGCGGTAGAGCACGCCATCTTCCAGTTTTCCAGCTGGAATCGGGGGACATTGAATCTTCTCTCAGCAACACCTGGTTATCGCCCAGAGGTATCCAATCTCCGATACCACTGCCACAACGAGTCTAACCCAATCCAAACAAGGCTCAGATATTACCAGGAGTGCTTGGAATATGCCCGCAACATGGCAGCTGAGGGGTTAGAGCATATGTCACGCATGTTTTGCCATTCTACGTATATGTTCATACCAATTTGTTTGTAGTTGTTTGATTTTTTCATGAGGTTGTATACTCTTATACTCCGATTGTTTTTGGTTCAATATTGGACCTTTAAAGGACGCAGGAGCTTCATTTCAACTATTTCTAGGTTTCTTCTGTCCAATTAGTTGAGCTCCCAGTTTGGGAAGTATTGTTTTCCTATTCTTAGTTTCTCTCAAAGCCAAAGCGTTTCGCAGTTTTATCGTCGTTAAATGCACCTGCTGTGTGTAATATCACAAAACAAATGGTGACAACGACACCGTTAAATTTCTCTGAGGTAAACCTGCACGTTGTTGCAATTCTACTCCAGAACTTTGTTTTAAAACAGAATACGAGTAATAAATCACGTCCCTTTGTTGATTGCTTGTAGCATAAGAGTATAATCAAGTCAGCCACCAGGGAAGCACGAGGTTATTTGCAACAAGATTGTTCTAGCAACCTTAAATAATCTATACTTCATATGAATGAAACTGTGCTACTATTGCTTTCTCCGAAGCCTACATAACAACAACTATTGCATTCCTCACAAAAATTCAATAACGAATTTTTATCGGAAGTATAGATATATTCCCTTGGATCAAAAGAGCACTTTTAGAAAAGTGTATGCACGCGCGTGTTTGTGAACAGCATTAACTCAACACGAAACCAAAACTTAGGTCATTTGGTACAGAATCTTCCAAAGGTGCAATACGAAGTGTTTTAAGGAAAACCCCCAATTCAAAACATCCTTTGCATCGCACGTGTTCGGATTTTCAAAAATGGCTGTAAAAATGTTGAAGAATATATCCTATTGTGGCGGAGGGCTGCCGCATAATCAAGGAGGCGCAAGTTCAGCTACCTCACACTAATAAGTTACTAGGCAACGCGGGACAGTGACAAAGGCCATTTGCACATAGTTCTAGAAGCTTCCAGCGTAGGGCTTGCTACGGGAAGCTTTGCGAAACGTCGATTTCCAGAAAATTTGCGTATACCCAATCCTCGGCTATAATAATCAGTCGCCAAGGACAGAGAAGTCAGCTTAAGTAGCGAGTTAATGGAACTGGTTGGTACCGTGGCCGAATGGTTGGAGCGTTCACTTATCATCTAGGTGGCCGGGGTTTGATCCCAGGAACCCGCATGTTTCATTCGTAGTGGACGAAGGAGAGTCAAGGCCGGTATTCTCTGGGTTGACCACCCGCTTGCAGATGTTCACTCTGTCCGATCCAGAGGTTCCTGTGCTCCCCGACAGGCGTCTAACTCTAGACACTGGATTGTAAGCCCTCACACTCATACCTGGTGCTTGGCTGACCACCCACTTGCAGGTGTTCACTCTGTCCGATCCAGAGGTTCCTGTGCTCCCCGACAGGCGTCTAACTCTAGACACTGGATTGTAAGTCCTCACTCTCATACCTGGTGCTTGGCTGACCACCCACTTGCAGGTGTTCACTCTGTCCGATCCAGAGGTTCCTGTGCTCCCCGACAGGCGTCTAACTCTAGACACTGGATTGTAAGTCCTCACTCTCATACCTGGTGCTTGGCTGACCACCCACATGCAGGTGTTCACTCTGTCCGATCCAGAGGTTCCTGTGCTCCCCGACAGGCGTCTAACTCTAGACACTGGATTGTAAGTCCTCACTCTCATACCTGGTGCTTGGCTGACCACCCACATGCAGGTGTTCACTCTGTCCGATCCAGAGGTTCCTGTGCTCCCCGACAGGCGTCTAACTCTAGATACTGGATTGTAAGTCCTCACTCTCATACCTGGTGCTTGGCTGACCACCCACTTGCAGGTGTTCACTCTGTCCGATCCAGAGGTTCCTGTGCTCCCCGACAGGCGTCTAACTCTAGACACTGGATTGTAAGTCCTCACTCTCATACCTGGTGCTTGGCTGACCACCCACTTGCAGGTGTTCACTCTGTCCGATCCAGAGGTTCCTGTGCTCCCCGACAGGCGTCTAACTCTAGACACTGGATTGTAAGTCCTACATAAGGGGAGGGTAAACACGTAAAGAGAAAGAAAGTGGTTAGTGCAACTGTCAGAGAAGCTGTGTACAGTTGAGCAGTTTTTGTGAAAAGACTACGATAGAGAAGAACAGCTGCGAGTTGCAAGGTCACAGATTGTGAATTCTGATTCAGTTTTAGAGGAAATAACGTGATATAAAGCGTCATTTATCATAATATATATAATATAAGTGACGAAATGCCTATGTATAACTTTCTGAGAATAGTGTTCCTCATTCCGAATTAATTTTGCATACTTTTTTGTAACTGATCAATCAACCACAAAAGACCAAAAAAAAAAAAAAAAAAAAAAAACCTAGCCTGCACAACCGCAGACTAGGGGGCTCCCCATTCTTAATTGACTCGGTGTCTTATATTTTGACCAAGTCCTAAATACCTCTTTTAGTTTCAATTTACAATTATTGATTACAATATTAAAAAAGAAAAAACCAGAAAATTTAGAATATTAATTTAGGGATTACGTTTACAATTACAGCAATATATTTTCAATCAATACTAAGAAGGGAAGGATTAAACAACACATTAAAAACTATACAATCAATAACTTGAAATACTCGGGTAAGAGACAGTAAAAACTTAAAACATTAATAAACAATTTTTACCACAAGAGATAGACGAAACCGTACTATACCAAAATAAAGATGTCTTTGAACAGCAGCTTATTCCAAATAATTACGTAACGCCAATGGCAGTGCACGCCAAAGGACGGTAGGGGCCGGGCTACCCCATCCCATTGGTAGTAAGTGCATCAAAGACGCCCAAGGTCAGACTGCCTCGTGCGACTGTTGTGAACATGTGACAACAATCAGAGCGACAATACAAACTGTTTCACAGAAAATTCGAGAAGTGTCTGGTCGCCGGCTTACTTCTAGAAGCTCGAGAAAAGTTCATTTTACGTCATCCTAGCCACTCGTATATAAGGAGGCGAGGCGGCAAGAGGAATGCGTAGTCTTTAGTTACACAGATGATTCGTCACAACAGTCAGTTTTGCTGTGGTGTGTGGACGGTCGCGCCGAAAGTAAGATAGCGAAGCTGTTAATGAGTGTTGAGCGATTATGTCATCAAAGTCAGCTGTGTGTGTGTGAGAGAGAGAGAGAGAGAAGGTGAAGTAAGGTAGAAAGGAGTGACTCAAGGTTACAAGAAGAAAACACTTGTAAGTTGTAATATCGCGAAGGACTGTAGACTGTGTTAACGTCAGCGAACGAGAACCGTGTCTTTGTGCAAAAATTTAGGAGGAAAATAAAGCGCGAATAGTCTAATGTGTTGCACTCACGTGACTTTCTCTACTCTTGTACTAACCATTCTTACAAACTCTTATTCCTATATCTTCTTCGTATTAGTAGAGATAAATGTTTACAGAAATTATCTTATTGTAGGTACAAGGGGAATGAATATGGGAATAGAGTAGGCTTTGAGCAATAGTCAAATCTTTTCAGCTTTGAGATCCCATTGTCTTTGTACGCTTAACATATAAAAAAATGAACAACGATGTTCCATTTCACAAAAGCTTTAAGCTTCCCTAAATTGACATAAATAACAAGGAATATCTCCGAAATGGTTCACTCTGCAGAAATGTTTATTTGAACATAAATTGTGTGTTTTAGCCAGATCTACATTTTTGTACAGTAATATTTTGTCTATCTCTTGCGATTTACGATTTATTCAAAAGTCATCCAGAGTAAACAGGACTACAAATTTTATTTGTCATAAAAATGTCTTAAACATATGCCATTTTAATCAAAATCGTTAGAGCCATTTTCAAGAAAATCAAAATTTTCGAAAAATTTTCCATGTAAAGGGTAGTTTAGGGTGGGGCTATTTTGTTCAAAATAGTCGTGTCGCATCCGTGAAAGACATTAAACTTAAATAACAACTTTGGTTTTTTACCAACTTTTCGGTTTAGAGTTATCCTGTCCACAAACTGATACACACACACGCACGCACGCACACGCACACACACACACACACACACACACACACACACACACACACACACATATACGAGTACAATACTTCCTCTACTTGCCAGTAGAGAAAGTAAAAAATGACTGGGCCGACTTTTGTCGTTTTTTGTCACAATATTTTTGCAGCCAACCATTTCTTAGATATCCGTTATTGTTGTATTGAACTTTAAAGCTATATCGATCTTCAGTAGTTTATCTTAATGTCATGGAAATTAGCAACAAGTTTTTCAACACTATCGCTACTCGCGTTGTACCTATAGTGAAAGGTAGAATGAATCGATTTATGCAAGCATTTATCTAAATAAAGTAGACGAATGAATAGGAACGTTGTTTATATAGAGAGGACAGTAGGAATGATGCAGAATTGTGTGTGTAAGGAGGTAGGAGAAAATAATGGCCAAAGGTTGCATAATTGTGCAATTGGAGCGCCAAGATTTACGTCATTTTCCTGTGAACAGTGAGGTATGAAGCCAGTTAATGAATAAATGGGATACGGTCCAACAGCTAAATGAAACCAAACTATTTTCAGAGTGCCCTCCATGATTGCCGAATGAAAGCTACAACATGTGCAGTTACTAACAAAAGTACAACAACACCTGAACGACGTGACGGATAAAGTGCACTTGTCATTGTGTGTTGTTTGTTTCTAATTACAGTTCTGTCAGATGAACTATTTTAGCTTTGTTAATTTGTCGTTTGCAGATGCATTTCGCTTATAAATGGGTAGTTTGAAGCTGCAAAAGCAAACCAAAAGGACTCTTGTATTTAGGTGTAGGATATGCGTACCACTGGTGACATCCTAATTCATAATTACAAATAATATGAGCCAAACATAAATTCAAAGAATGTTTACATAGACAATTTAAATTAAGGCCAGGTTATTACATGTGTACGATCTCTTGGTGAAGAGAAGCAGCTGAGACACACTCCATGTCTAATGTACAGAATGTAGTAAATTCGATGTAACATAGAGACATGCGTCTTACTTTAGGCTGCTTTATCTAGAAAGTGACACAAATGGCGAAAATGTTCCTTTTTCCTGGTACTTTTTTCATACATTTATACACTATCTGGAACTCGAACTCGCAGTCCTGTAGGACTGAAACCTATAGGCGAGCATGATTAGAGACCGTGACTTCTTTCATGGTGTAGCCAGAATGGGTTATTAATTCATATTTTAGTTCCATTTTGGTGTAAACATGAAATGAAGTCCAGAACCACGGGTGCAATTTCAGGTTCACAGAGTGCTGAACAGTGCTTGCTTCAAAGGCCTGCTTGTTTGCTTGGGTCGTTCTTCACCTCCCTGGGCAAATGCAGTAGTGAGTTAGGAAATGTCTGGGACTTCCGCGCCTCTCTGTGGTTTCCATTTCACCCCTTCCTCTTGAGGAGGATATCCACAATAGATCAGTTGCAGTACGCCAGGTGTTCCCCTTCGTGGTATACCACGCAATTGTATGTCTAGTCACAATTTGGAATTGATCAGCACTAAGGACAGAAATAACCCATGTACCTGCAGCTGTCATTTTCT
>CM060964.1:12075410-12157910 GCA_030765045.1 Tenodera sinensis | reverse complement strand
AGTCGTCAAATTCCCGCTCCCACTCTGTACATGAAATTATAATAAATTTAGAGACTTACAATAAGTATAATCAGCTCTATCTCCCTTCTTATGTAGGTACTATTATTAACTGTGAGGTTAGTACAAATAGAAGTAGTAGTTTCATGTGATAGTAACACAAGCATGACAGGAAATTCTGTTTGTCTCCCGCTCGCCTTGTGAAGTGTCCTTCGAATCTTTGAGTACGTACCTACAGCTTTAAAAGTCAGTGATCCAAATGATTCTCTTGGAGTGCGCCATACACAAAGTCTAGACGGAAGTTTGCACACGAATATAGAGAGAAGAAAGGGCAAACTATTGTCCTAAATGCTAAATTTACGACTCAGTTGCCACGTTCGTATGATGGAACACTTACTCGTAAGCACTCACAAAGGTCCATAACCAGATTCCAGTTATAACAAATTAGCGCCATCACACGGAATGCCGTCCTTGTTTTCTACACAAAAGAACAAAAGGAGTGGTTTAGCCAAGAACTGTACTTGTTTCTTTGCCCTAGTTCACGAAAACTCAAACTCATACAACTACAGCTGAATTGCTGATTACTTCTGCAAGTACGCAGTAGAAATGTCACTACAGGAAGGAGAAATACGCTTAACAAATATAAAGAAAATCCGTTATGTATTTTTCAAAGCTAGAAGACCTAATCATGGTGTACACTTCGACTATGAATCGTAAAGATTAGGCATGGGCACGAGAGGAGAGGTAGCGACTGAACTTGCCTTACCCACCCCACATTCTCTTGCCGAGTGACAGGTTGTTTGGGTACAACACGTACAGTGGTGGGTTCGTTCCACCTGCGCGGTAGTAACAATTTCTACGCTTTTATTAACCATTTTGTTTGCACTAAACGAATTTTGCATACAATAATTATTACTATGGTTGGCAAATTAGACAATCTTCAAGTTTATAACCTTGCTTTGTTTCTGCACGTAATATCCTTACACTGCCTTATGATTAACGTACTAAATTGTTTCTCTTTCACAGTGAATAAAGCAGTAAAGTTCCATTGTTATTTAGCCATAACAATATTTTAAAACTATTTGACCAACACGGTAAACTCTTGGTTTTAAACTTAATATCATTTTCAATCTTTGAAACACGAAATAAATAGTTTATATTAAATAAACTAATAAGAAACTATACCACTAAACACATATCGTCCCTTTTATATGCTTACAAATACGAGTATTCAGAAAGTAGCTTTTGAAGTTATAAATATCTGTAAGTTTGATTTATGCTTTTGATGAAAGTGGCGTTTAATATTGTAACACTTCATATGTGCAAATTGAAATCTGCATATTAAACAGCAAAGTTTCCTGTTTTTGTAACTTAAACAGATTCTGTGTACCACTCTTCATGAAAGAGCCATACTCGCCACTAAATGAGGCGTGTCGGAAGGTGAGCAGCAGTGTAGAGGAAAAGTTGGCCGGTGGAAGGTGTTTGAGTGGAGTGGTCCAGCCGAGCCTAATTTCCCCATGCCTGGTAACGATGGACAATGCTGCGCTATCTGTGAAACTAATAACTCACTAATGTGTACCTGAATCACTTTTCTGCTGAATGAATCCATAAAAAAGTAACATTTTTACTCTTATCAAATGATCATAGCCAGGATACTAATAGTAGAAATTATCTAGTGGTCAGACTATAGCTTCACCAATCAGCCCTGTTAAGTTTTAATTATTGCCACTAAAACTTTATTTTTCAGGAAAACGGAACAAAGAAGAATACAAATGCTTTCATTATGGAAAGGGAGGCCAAAATTCTAGTTCCAGCAAAGAATCTTGCAGATAGTCACTGTGAAATGAACAAGTACCTATTATTTGTAACGGGTGATCCCAAAGACCCCGAACCAGCTGTGCTGTATTTTGACTGTGCGCGTCCTCGGTGCTGCTCGCCGACTGCCGCTGTCATAAAACAGCACGGATGAAAACATACAACATTTCTAAAACTAGTTTTAAAGGCCTTACTTATTAATACTATTAAAGGAGATGCTGAAACTCCGTACATTTTGGCACCTCTTTAGGAAACTATCCATCACTCGCCGTAGTTCACGTTGAGAAATGCTGGTAATGTCCTGGCGGATATTTTGTTTTAATTCTTCCAGGGTGTGTGGGTTTGTCTTGTACACTTTATGCTTTAAGTTACCCCAGAGATAGAAATCGCAGGTCACGTGGAAATCTCTCTGCAAAGGGAATAAATAATAAAACACACTGGTAATAACTCAATCACACATTATCACGTCAGCTCAATACTGCACTTTCAGAGCAGAGCAGAGAAAAACAAGTCAACCGCATGACTTTGTTTACAGCAGCTGCGTTATTGTGTTTCTGTGCGCGCAGCAGAAAACCTTCAACGGATGTTTTTGGCCTCTCTGTACTTACCAATAATATCTTTCGTTTCTGCTTTCCTTCCTGATTCCCCTCCCCTTATGTAGGACTTACAAGCCTGTGCCTAGGGTCATACACCTGTCGGGGAGCACAGGAACCTATGGACCGGACAGAGTGAAGACCTGGAAGTGGGTGGTCAGCCAAGCACCAGGTATGAGAGTGAGGAAGTGATTAACCTCCCCTTATGTAGGACTTACAAGCCAGTGCCTAGGATCAGACGCCTGTCGGGGAGAAGAGGGACCTCTGGACCGGACAGAGTGAAGACGTGGAAGTGGGTGGTCAGCCAAGCACCAGATGTGAGAGTGAGGGAGGGTTTACCCTCCCCATATGTAGGACTTACAAGCCAGTGCCTAGGATCAGACGCCTGTCGGGGAGAAGAGGGACCTCTGGACCGGACAGAGTGAAGACCTGGAAGTGGGTGGTCAGCCAACCACCAGATGTGAGAGTGAGGGAGGGTTTACCCTCCCCTTATGTAGGACTTACAACCCAGTGCTTAGGAGCAGACGCCTGTTGGGGAGCAGAAGCACCTCTGGACCAGACAGAGTGAAGACCTGGAAGTGGGTGGTCAGCCAACCACCAGGTATGATAGTGAGAAAGAGGATGATATGAAATGCAAGCGGAATGGATGATAGAAGGGTGATAATGGAGCAGTTAGTGGAATGAATGGCGGGGGAAGCCGGAGAACCCGGAGCAAACCCGCCCAGACGCCGCTTCGTCCACCACGAATACCGCATGCGGGTCCCGCCTAGGTGGTAGGCGAGCGGTCTAACCACTCAGCCGCCATTATACTTCCAGACTCAAGGAAGGATGAGTAATAATCCTGACTGGAGAAAACCTCCTACCCACCTGCCGAGAATCGAACCCGTGACCCATTGCACAGCATACCAATAATATCTTGGTGTTAAAATAAGAAATTTCCAAAGATGCGAAGCGAAAATGTTGAAGAAAATCCTCCCAAAACAAAGTACCCTTAACTTGCTATGATATTTCTCATTCCATCTAAACCCTTCTTATAGAATCAGTTATAGGTATACGAGTACAAGGTAACAAATCAGGAGTAGATGTCCGTGTGCGACGACACAGAGTTCCCCCTCATACTGAGGAGCTGTTCAGAACAGTATATAAGGATTTAAACTCGGAGATGATGGAGATGGGGTTGATGATGGTGCTGGAGATGGTGGTGGTGGTGATGGTGGTGGTGGTGATGGTGGTGGTGATGGTGGTGGTGATGGAGGTGATGATGGTGCTGGAGATGGTGGTGGTGGTGGTGATGATGGTGGTGGTGGTGATGGTGGTGGTGATGATGGTGATGATGGTGCTGGAGATGGTGGTGGTGATGATGGTGGTGATGATGGTGCTGGAGATGGTGGTGGTGGTGATGGTGGTGATGATGGTGGTGATGATGGTGATGATGGTGCTGGAGATGGTGATGGTGCTGGAGATGGTGGTGGTGGTGGTGATGATGGTGGTGGTGATGGTGGTGGTGATGGTGGTGGTGATGATGCTGATGATGGTGCTGGAGATTGTGGTGGTGCTGGAGATGGTGGTGGTGGTGGTGATGGTCGTGATGATGGTGCTGGAGATCGTGGTGATGATGGTGGTGGTGATGGTGATGATGGTGGTGGTGATGGTGATGATGGTGCTGGAGATGGTGGTGGTAGAGATGGTGGTGGTGATGGTGGTGATGATGGTGCTGGAGATGGTGGTGGAGGTGATGGTGGTGATGATGGTGGTGGTGATGATGGTGATGATGGTGCTGGAGATGGTGATGGTGCTGGAGATGGTGGTGGTGGTGATGGTGGTGATGATGGTGATGATGGTGCTGGAGATGGTGGTGGTGGAGATGGTGGTGGTGATGGTGGTGATGATGGTGCTGGAGATGGTGATGGTGGTGATGATGGTGCTGGAGATGGTGGTGGTGGTGATGATGGTGGTGGTGATGGTGGTGGTGATGATGCTGATGATGGTGCTGGAGATTGTGGTGGTGCTGGTGATGGTGGTGGTGGTGATGGTCGTGATGATGGTACTGGAGATGGTGGTGGTGGAGATGGTGGTAGTGATGGTGGTGATGATGGTGCTGGAGATGGTGATGGTGTATTGATGGTGCTGGAGATGGTGGTGGTGATGATGGTGGTGGTGATGGTGGTGGTGATGATGCTGATGATGGTGCTGGAGATTGTGGTGGTGCTGGAGATGGTGGTGGTAATGGTCGTGATGATGGTGCTGGAGATGGTGGTGATGGTGGTGGTGGTGATGGTGATGATGGTGCTGGAGATGGTAATGGTGCTGGAGATGGTGGTGGTGGTGATGGTGGTGGTGATGGTGGTGATGATGGTGGTGGTGGTGGTGATGGTGGTGGTGATGATGGTGATGATGGTGCTGGAGATGGTGGTGGTGGTGATGGTGGTGATGATGGTGATGATGGTGCTGGAGATGGTGGTGGTGGAGATGGTGGTGGTGATGGTGGTGATGATGGTGCTGGAGATGGTGATGGTGGTGATGATGGTGGTGGTGATGGTGGTGGTGATGATGGTGCTGGAGATGGTGGTGGTGGTGGTGATGGTGGTGATGATGGTGCTGGAGATGGTGGTGGTGGTGATATTGGTGATGATGGTGCTGGAGATGGTGGTGGTGGTGATGGTGGTGGTGGTGATGGTGGTGGTGATGATGGTGATGATGGTGCTGGAGATGGTGGTGGTGGTGATGGTGGTGGTGGTGATGGTGGTGGTGATGATGGTGGTGGTGATGGTGGTGGTGATGGTGATGATGGCGATGGTGGTGATGGCGATGGTGGTGATGGTGGTAGAGATGGTGATTACTATTATGATGATTACGATCATCATCATCATTATTATTATTATTATTATTATTATTATTATTATTATTATTATTATTATTATTATTATTATTATTATTATTATTATTATTATTATTATTATTATTATTATTATTATTATTATTATTATTATTATTATTATTATTATTATTATTATTACTATTATTACTATTATTACTATTATTACTATTATTACTATTATTACTATTATTACTATTATTACTATTATTACTATTATTACTATTATTACTATTATTACTATTATTACTATTATTACTATTATTACTATTATTACTATTATTATTACTATTATTATTACTATTATTATTACTATTATTATTACTATTATTATTACTATTATTATTACTATTATTATTACTATTATTATTACTATTATTATTACTATTATTATTACTATTATTATTACTATTATTATTACTATTATTATTACTATTATTATTACTATTATTATTACTATTATTATTACTATTATTATTACTATTATTATTACTATTATTATTACTATTACTATTACTATTACTATTACTATTACTATTACTATTACTATTACTATTACTATTACTATTACTATTACTATTACTATTACTATTACTATTACTATTACTATTACTATTACTATTACTATTACTATTACTACTATTACTATTACTATTACTATTACTATTATTACTATTATTATTACTATTACTATTACTACTATTACTATTACTATTACTATTACTATTACTATTACTATTACTATTACTATTATTATTACTATTATTATTACTATTATTATTACTATTATTATTACTATTATTATTACTATTATTATTACTATTACTATTACTATTACTATTACTATTACTATTACTATTACTATTACTATTACTATTACTATTACTATTACTATTACTATTACTATTACTATTACTATTACTATTACTATTACTATTACTATTACTATTATTATTATTATTATTATTATTATTATTATTATTATTATTATTATTATTATTATTATTATTATTATTATTATTATTATTATTATTATTATTATTATTATTATTATTATTATTATTATTATTATTATTATTATTATTATTATTATTATTATTATTATTATTATTATTAGTTGTTGTTTGCCCCTACGATCCACATGAACTGACAGCGTCATCCTTTATTAGTATCGAATCTACCTAGGCTATTCATTTATTGCTACAAATAGAACGTTAAAATCCTTTTCTTCATCTTTTATACAAAAGCCAGTATCCAGAAGTGTTATATATTTAAACGAGCAATTCTTGTATATATTCCGCGCAACTTGGAAACGGCTCTAACGATTTCGATCAAATTTTGTACTCAGACAGGGTTTTGCTTAAGTTTATCGATACAGGTGTGATTTCTGAAAAACATAAGTCACAAGTACTATAAACCTTATTTCAGCCATAATTTCTCTGTTAATCAATCGATTTCAGCAAGCGAGCTAGCGTTTTAAAGTCCTCCTCCAGGGCTATCAGAATACAGTAAGAAAGTTGACCTAGCTATATTAGTTATGTGTTACAGCTATATGTTTGAAATAGAAATACAAGTTATTACGTGTTACGCCTGAAATGATGGTGCTTATGAAATATTTATATGTATCTTTATATTTCTTGTATCTCGGAAATGACTTAACAATTGCGACAAAAATTCTTATTTAGTTAACGTTTTGCTTTTTAAGTTTATCTCAATAAGTATCTTCTCCCAAAAACAAGATTTCACAAAAGGGGAGGGGGGGGGGACGCCCAGGTACTAGAAGTTTAAGGCAACAAAATGTACATGACGGTCTTCTAGGCCGTGGTTCAACAGATGGAAGTTGATTCCTTTGAAGATGTGTAACTAAGTCTTGGGTGAACTTCCATCGCTGGAACTTGGTTTGCAAGCCCAAAATCTACATTGTCAATAAGAAATGCCATTTACATTCAAACATTAAAGGTTATGTGTTTTATTGCCATTAACTTGTTAACGTTATGTAATTAGAGCCGCTTCAGTTGTGGGAGGGTGTACTTAAGAATTAGTTCTTTTACCAGTTAGTGTAGGTATCCTACACCTGGGGTGGAATCACAGATACGAGTATTTATACGAAGAGTATTGAGCGTCCACTCGCCCGCGGCCTACAATATTATGTTGCACATGCACTCTCCATAATTAAATTTGGCCGAGTCCGTTAACGGGAGCATAGCGAAATATTCCATGGATTATCTTGATTCTCTCTCTCTCTCCAACTTCCATGCCCAGTGTTCTCTGATAATGGAATGGTTAAGTTGGAAAGCACCATATATAGAAATGTTTTACTGCCCACCATGCACTCCAGGCAGTCGATGACATGTTTACGTGAGGTCTGTGGCTTCCATGGGGGCACACACACCATATTCCTAATGATGACAGTATCTGATCACTTATAAGCACATCCCTAACTTATGTATAATCCACAGCCATTCCTAACTGCACCACAACTTCTGTTTTTGTTACTGTATTTTTGAGACACTGCTTATCACGTCAGCGTAGCAATATCAAAATCGGTTTGATTGGTTCGTGTATACCCCTTCACAAAACATGATTCGTGTCTTAGATGTCAATGCTGGCCACAAAATTTAATGGTGGGTCTTAGCAGACTATTACTATTGTTATTCCTGCTCTGCAAATAAATTCTGTAGGTGCAAATTATGTTTATATCATTGGCTTTACAGCGTGTTTAACTATACAACAGAGCAAGGCGCGGCAAGCCTATCATGAGCGTAGTATTGTTCCACCCGCCATCAAATTTTGCAACAGTCATAGTTTTACGTGGCACAGCGTGCGGTTCATAGCCCACAGCGCAGTGGTGTAGCAGCTGGATTATTTGGAATGCAATTTTCACACTAGCTGATGCGTGTGGTCTCTTAACTTGGTGGTCAAGTTGCATGTTCTCTTCCATCGTGTAATGCCTCTTTTACAGCTTACTTAGCTTATTACTATCCACTTATTAAAGTCTCTATAATGTTAACATATTACGGCTTGCTTTGATTATTGCAGTATTCTGCACATACATTGTGTGTGGTGCGAGGAAGCATGTGCAAAATGAATCATACCGAGTGCAGGGAAACTCTCCTTACACTAGTGAATATTCCATACTTTTCTGCTCGTGAGGTTGCAAACGTGTTGGATTATCTGCACTTGTGGGTTAGAAGGGAAAGAAATCATCCACGAAAAGACAGAAACCCCATCGCCTTAGCACTGCCCATTTCCGAGCAGATTGTAGCTTTAGTTGTAGCAGCAGATAGGAACGTTTTCCAGTCTGTTTCTGCCAATACACAATTATCTGAGTCAGCTCGAACAGTTGTGCAGCGTATGAGTTAGGAGTTCCTCATGAGAACATTGAACAGCAGGAGCACCTTATAGACCGTCATTGATTGCGAGGGTTGAATGATCTCAGCGCCATAGTCGGCATTTCAATCGTGATCTTCGGCTTTTAGGGCCGTTGCGCTAACTGAGCTACCATGGCAAAATATCGATATGATACTAAATTCCTAAAATGATTCGCCTTTTCCCGATAGCCACAAAGCTTTTTCCGCTTACCCCAATGGCAACTTCCTATATCGTAAGTAGTTTTAGATACGGGCTTCATAGTTAAGCACTATTAGGTCAATCAACAATAATTACTCTTTCACATATTGTAACGGCCATACTGGGTTGCGACCACCATGGTAGTGTTGCATAAGTGATCGTAAAATGACGAAACCTAATTCATGTCAAGTATTCATAACATCAGAATGCTGATAAGGCAGACAGGGGCTTTAGTAGCGCGGGCGATTTACACCCCCCTGTCAGTTGCGTTTGTTCTCTTAGTCTCGTCTCTCCCGTGACACACGTCTAGTCACGACGCCCGACCGCTGGTCTGACGCCGCAACATCGAGTAGTCTAACGTCGACCAAGGTAAGTCTGTGTGTTAGACTCTTGTCCGGGCTTTCGGCCACACGACCCCGCTGGCTTTAACAAATGGGTAGTTCAGCAACCCAGGGTTAGCATTATTTATTCATCATAGATGGCCGCCAAATCCTCCCTGAACCTCTTTCGAGTGCCTGCTCTCCTCTTCCCCGCGAGAGGTCCGTTGCAATATGAGCGTGTAAGGAAAACTTGAAAATAAAATATTGGACAAAAATATTTGTAACTAAAACACATGTGAGATTTTATCTGAGTTTGATTTCATTATTCAGCCATAACCCCGAGTGGGATCAGTGGCGTATCGCTTTAAAAATTCAAATGAAAGGGAACCGTATTTTCTGGAATCAATCATCTGCTACGGGTGGTTTGAGTCAAGTGGCATATAGACCGTGTTCTGATATAACGGGAGCAGCCCCATCTTACGTGCCTCGGTGTGTTGATGCTTCCGGGCCCTTTCATGGGAAGCATTGATTTATGTTTTGATTTGATATGCGAATTGTTGATCTATATTCATTAAAATGAATACATTATTTAAATACTCGTCAAAGCTGACATATATGTTCACACATGGCGAACTGCACCCGAAGTTTTCATTGATGAATATCGACGGGATTCCATACTGGGTTCAAATTGAGGACTGAAGCTGCACTTGTTGCACGGAGCTGAAAGATTAAAGACGTTATGAACCACTGCCTATCGTGATACCCTGAAACAGACGGCAGTATCTTCATACTTCTACTTTCTTATACAAGGTCAATAGAACCCTAACACTACACTCCAAGTTTGTCTGCCTCTGTGGAGTGGTGGTAGCATGTCAAGAAGTCCCAAGTTCCAATCTTGGTTAGGGTGAGCTATCGGATAAGGATTTTTTTCGATGTTTTCCCTTATCCTGGGAAATTCGGGTAGTTTTAAGCTTTATTATACCGTCCGCCTCAGTGCAAACAATCTGTTTGGCAAAGTGCATTCATTTGAAAACACCACTTTTGAAATGGAACGAATAAAACCGAATACTTTCTCTAAACTGATTGTAAGAAGGGACCTGCATAAGTTACTATCAATAAAACCTATCTAGACGCACTTCTGCAAATAGAGAAAAGTAACTTCAGAGTTTTAAATGGAAAACTGCTCTGATTTGTAGATATTTAGATAGTTGTTAATAAATTAACCTGCTTTGCCTAAATCATTGTTTCTTGCACTAAATTTTAAAAAGTAATAGGATATTAAGAGAGTTATAACATTATTGGCAAAAAGTGAACATTAACTTGAAGCTTACACAGCGAGAGTGATTGATTATGGCTTTATGGGTAACCAGTCGTGTCAAATACCCAACTTTCGGCCATATCAAACTTCATGACGTTCATCAGCAACTGAATAATAAATAAACGGGCATCTCAAACTAATGGCCTTCACCAGGAAATGAATAATGAATAAATGGATATTTCAAAATGATCACCATCAATGTTCCTCACTCGTTGGTGCCGACCTTACTGTAAAACATGTGACGATTGTTTTTCTTCCGCATTCTTAATGTTGCTTTTCCTCTTTGTGTTTGCTGATAACTGTTGACTTTTCACGATGCGCAATGCAGTGCATATCCTGTAATGTTTCACCCTCGTTCTTACTCATGCGTCTCCACAGATGATACATGCAAACAAAGTATATCTTCCCAGTACTTATCAGTTGGAAAACTTGGGAAAAGGTCTCAGTCAATGAGACGGTCGTGGTGGGATTTGACCCGCGGAACTCCCGAGTGTGTGTCCAAGCGACTTTGGCTACCCGTGTCAGTCGCCAGTGCACATCTTGTTTGTCCCCTGAATTGCATATTGAATTGGGAGTCTGACTATGTAAATAGCAAAACAAAACAAAACCAGGCATTAAATCAAACAGGTCAATCAGAGGAAAGAAACAAATGTGGGTTGCAGTCATGTGACCCGCAGATGACCACCAGGAAGGAGCACTTCGCTCTAGTGGGTATGTCAGCCGCTAAGAACTAAATGGTTAAAGTAAACTTTGAGAGCCAATGAACCGTTAACTTCCTGCCTTCAGTCTTGTTCATATTTGCAGTTGCAGGATGCATTTTCATCTTGTGGAATAGAGCACTGAAAACCCATGGGTCCTTGTTTTCTTTCCAGATACAAGAGGGGTACTTCATAACCCCATCCGCGCTGCTTTGCATATTTCTGATAAACCAGCTCCGCTTGCTGTACTCTTCCCAAGGGAAGGATCCCTCCTGTAAAGAAAATTAGTGGAATTACAGAAAAAGGGCTTACCTTTCTAATTTGATAATTAAGCTTGTATCTTCCTTCGTCTATCCAATGCAACCCCTTTGTCATGATCAGCGACCATACCCAGACACGACCCTGAGATCTAATACCACGTTAATGGATAACAGGATGCTGAATAAACCAAACAATGAACTGATAAAACAAAACTTAGTAATATTTATTCCATTGTTAAACTGCATTGTAAAAACACATGCATTCATTTCTCTTTCCGCATTCAAATGCTTAGCTGTAATTCCTTTTGGTACCTCTATCTAGTATCATGTCTATCTTTTTCAATAAGTCTTCCAACTTAGAAGTTCATATTCGAATCTCGCTTGGAGTGGGTTTCCTAGGTAAGATTCTGCTACCTCCCCTCACCCTCATAGAATAAATGTCGAGTTAACACTCAACTCATTGGACCCCGGACCAGGGTTGCCAAACCGTACGATAATTTGAATGTGTGATAGTTCGATACCGGCGAAATACCATTTTCACTGGTTTGTCACACCAGAGAAATGAAATTAGTTATAAATAGCGACACAAATTTTGCCCTCATGGCCTGTCTCCACCCCTCTAAGGCAACTATTCCATATCCTACTAATCTTCCTACCATTTAACCTCTTATTGCCAGTGTGTCCAGATCTGGTTATCTCAATGAAGAAGGCACTGTACAGAAAATTGATGATCAATGGAGAAAACTCGGAATAAGTGATATTCCGTGTGAAATAAAGAACATGCCTGAACCTGGCAGTTTCTGGAGTGCTGTTAAACATATGTCACCTTGGTGGATTTCAAAGAACTGGCCGAGTTTGCACTACCGGTAATTTCATTGCCCCAGAGAAATACTTCTTGTGAGAGGTTTTCTAAACTGGTTTAATAAAAACCAAAATGAGAAACAGATTGGCGATAGATACGGTAAATGGACATATTCGGTCGTCTCAGCTTATGACAGCATGTGGTGGATCCGGAAATTTTCAAACCAAAGACATGTTAAAATGTATCCAACAACAAATTTGTATAATGCTGCAACAGTTGAGGAAGATGATGAATAGTGCGAGAAACATAAGTGCTAAAGTTGTAATACTGACTGAGGTCATCAATCTTGTAAGTGGATACCATAAATGTCAATACTATTGCACTTTCATAAGTGTTATGATGATATATTTATCTTTGTAGCATTTGGTTTATGATGTGCGATAATTTTGAATCCAAATCTATAATTTTGAGTGGCCGGTACGATAAATTTACTTTTAAAGATTGGCAACCGTACCCCGGACTCATTTCAGCAGGCTAACAAAAGTCTGTCGCCTTTACAGAAAGAGTTGTTAATTGGGCACATTAAACGCTTTAAGCTTGAAACTACAGCTGCCTGAGCTCAAACACTAGTCATAGATTTGTGTACCACTGTTCACAATATTCAGCAATAGCACAGCTATTGTGTTTACCTTCAAGTCTGTCCATTTGAACTCAATTTGCACAACTCGAGGTAATTGCATATTGTTTCCGAAAATGAATGTATTTCCTTTCAGGTTGGTGCGGTCTTAACAAGAACACACAAATCTATTCTGTGGATGTTGCCGTGCCACAAGGTAGAGTTTCATTCCAGTTCAACTTTCAATCCACGCATTTGGTGGCCTTCTGAATTCCTATTGGTCGCTCAAGTTGCATCGCTGGTGTCCCACAATTATGAATTGGACATCCCACTGCTCCTCAAAATAGCGTGGCTCTACCAATACATGGTGTTATGTTGTAACACAAATATCCGCTGAATACTAAAGTGATTATACCACATATTTTATATTTCACACAACATTTTCTACATTAACTCCAGCTTCTAGCAGTATGTCAATAATTTAAAATTAAACACGCCATTACACTCCACGTTAAACAGCTTCTATCATGCTGGATGGGCGAAATTGCTGCACTTTCCTTTGCAATTCCTTGTGTATCACATAGTGTAGAATCCGTTTCCCACCTCCGCATCCCACGGATTATCCTGGTTATTTAGAGGTAATGCATGAAAACTACGTACATATGTGTGTATAAACCAAAATATGATAAATATCCCTCGGTGAATAACTGTGAAGTCGTGTTGATCAGCTAACGATTTTAATATAAACTTTAATTTAAATTCTGCAGATATAATGTTTATGCACAATTTATGTTGAGATTACGATTTGCCACTATTATCTGAAGTTCTTATGACACATGAGCATGGGACGAAGGGGACACCTTGCACCTGAACCCAACGGGAATCTTCTGAAGGAACGGTTACACAGGCAGGCTGCTCTGAGAGGCTTCCCTCTGGCGGAACCGGTAAGAACTCCACCCACCGGAGACTGCCATTTGTGCAAAGCCAAAACGTTTCCAACGAGCAAGCCCACCTAAAACATGAAAAGGGAAACGAAATTGTAGGAAATGAAGGACACGAAATTTATGGTAGAAGAGAAACTACTTTTTGCCAACCAGAAAACCAATGAAACCAGAGTGTCTGGCCCCAGCAATCGAAACCAGGACCTCTCGAATGCAAGCCTTATACACTCGGACTTGGTAATGTTAACCAATACACATCCTTTCATGAGCAAAAGTATCACTTATTGCTATTGCAAGTAACTGAAAACATGTTCATCGCCATATATAGCCATTAGCACATAATAACCAGGACAAGAATAACAGTTACAGGAATATAACTGTTTGTGTCACACCTAACTCACGTGACTTCCTGTCTCTCAGAATTTGCTTCATATTGCACAAAGCTTCAATAATATGCTGTACTAAATACCACGTTGAGACTAGCGCGCTAAAAGCAAGGAGAAAAGTGTTTGTACTACTCCTTAGATCAAAGTAATAGTCATATATTATATTTGAAATGTAGGAGTATTAGTTTGTTCTTGGTGTTAGCCACGCTCCTAGAAGGCGGAACGGAACGGACCGGACCGGACCGACCTAACCACCAAAACCCTGCTCCGAGAGCTTTACTTGAATGCAAAGAAGGAATTGGGAAACTGACGGCCAGTCATTTCTCATCAATTTAACACCAGCCAGAGCCTGGGCCCGCTCTCACGTCTGGCGTGTGTGCCAACAGAGTGAATCAGCCTGCCTGCCTGCCTATGTACACAGCGTATCAAAACTGACATTATCATCCATAGCGGGGACACACTAATTAAAATGTTCAAAACTGCAGGATTACAATAATCCAGTCTCAACGTGTTCGATTTGTAGCAATACATTACAAAACGTTTTATTCACTGATAACCAACGTTTGTTGACCCATTTGTTTTCAAATGAAACATGTGAAACAAGCAAGCTTGAGCATTATTGTGAGCTCACGAGGTTCCGCTTCCATACAAATTTACTGAAGTAAAGTAACTGAAGTAATTATCACTTAGCCACTAACCTTCAGCTCACCCGTAGCATAAATTATAATGACTTTTTGACATATCACTACAGATCGCGCGTTAGTTCTTGACGAATGAAATTGTTCTATGAGAGGTTAGATGCGAGTCACTTACTCACCTTTACGGGAACACTACAACAATCAAATGATGTGACGTTGCTCTCATGCTTCTGTCCCCAAGAAGTTCAAGAACCACAAAGCAAATTATAACACTTCCAGTGATGTCAGCCACATGAATTACAGTATCAATATATGTAACTATTTCAACTTCATTTACTTGTATTTCTTCTCTCCTTTGTTTTCATCATCTGAATCTCTATCATTTTCATTCTCTCTTGTTAAAACACTGGCAATGACATGAACCTGTACCACGTGGAAGCAGAACTGTTTGTTATTGTTTGCTGAATAGGCCCGCTCACTGGATCTTCGTCAGGAACTAATGTGCGATCTATATCTCTACATTGGGCAATCCCACGGAGGGCTTTTTAGAATCAATTCCTATGGCGAAGATTCTTAGTTGTTACCGATGAGAGTGAAGAGGGGAAACGTAAATAAAGATTAAGACTGTGTAAGTCCTAAAATATTTTTTCACAAATACTTGCGTTAGCGAATCCTACTGTGCGAGATTACTCCACAATAACGTTTGAGGCTCGCATTCGGAAAGTCATGGGTTCGATTCCCGTGGCCGATCCTCCTAACCCACGGGTTTTTCGGGGGTTTCCCTGGGTCACCTAGCGAATGCTGGGTAGGATAAGTTCATCTCCCTAATTTCCTGTCCCTCCATTTCACTTCACTTCACCTTAAGGGTGCACTGAAGTGAAAAGGCTGATTTTCTACAGTATTAAAGTTAGAGACTTAATTTTTTCACAGACATTTCCAGCAACTAAAGAAATGTCTGTACCAAATTTCATTCCAATATCTAATCATGTTCCAGATATATTAATTAATTTATATCAGTTTTATTGCGCATAATCAAAATGTATCACCTCCAACAGATGTTGAACAACAGAGTTGATTTTTTAAAATTATATATTTTAATGTCTTTGTAACAAATTAAAGAAAGGAAATGTTGATGTAGTGAATAGTTCTTTTTAAAACATTTAATTCCGCAGAGTGTAAACATTTAACAAAAAACAGCGCATTATTATATTTATTATTTAAAAAAAGTATACGCAATATCAAAATTACGAAACATTTTACTACCCATATTCTGAGCTATATTGGAAAATAATTTTAGACCTCTAGCTAAATGTTTGTGGGAGAAGATAGATTTTGGATATGAGAAGGTAACAAAAAATGGTTTCCCAGGAAAATAAGTTGAAATTATAGGCAGAGGCGCACTACTTCAAATGTGGCGTCCAAAATATGTGTTCCCTCCTCCCTAGAAGATTAAAGCTTCCTAGATATATGCTTTAAGGTATGGTGCATTTTTCAAACAAAAATCCAAAAATCGATTTTTTATTTGGGCCAAAGAGGCTCGGTGTTTCCTTAATCTTCTTGGTTGTTTCAAGCATCTAAGCAGAACTTGAACACCTTCATTACTTGTGTTAGCTGCATGGACCACGTGCTCAGCAATCCGGTAATTTTGCTTACTTAGTCTTGAATAATTGCTGAGGGTCCTAGGCAGGAAACTTAGCTTGGCTAAATCTTAACGCATTAAACATTTTTCGTATTATCTAACTAATGCTTAACTTCAATATCATTACTTTATTTTACTTACTGCAGCAGGTACAGGAACCCTAGCAAGCGCTCGCGGAACCCAAGGGTTGCGCGGACCACAGTTTGGGAAACTGTCGAGATCTAATTCTAGGGACAATAGTTTATATTAATACATGGCTAACTTTGGGCATTATGCGTGTTACCTGTCTTATTACTAAACAATTTGCATGACGGAGTTAAATGCAAGCATTTCAGTGCCCAAAGTGTGAAAGAAAGGAAGAAGTTGGAATTATTGGGGGAAAAAAAACTGATTGTTTTCCTCAAAATGTTTTAAATTTCAGTGGCAGATACATTAAAATGCAACACAAAATTTGAGCGATGCGTTTATGGAGATTTGATGTGAATGGCTTGTGAAAGCGCAGTAATATGTGACCGGCTAGGTTATGTTGCTGGGTAGTCAGTCTACGAGGGCTGAGGGATATTCAGACCACTTAGTATACCATAGATGAGCTTATGTTATACATTAGATGGCAGGTTGCTAGCAGCGTTAATGTGCAATGATACAGCAGGCCCACGGAAAACTTCAACTGACACTGTTCTCATGAGCATCACTTAATTAAAATGTGTGTATAAGCATACAATTTTTAATATAGGGCATCATCATCACAAGTTAGTTGATGCATTTCTTGCAAATCTTACCTTTTACTCCTGTTTGTGAAAAGTAGTAGCATCTGCTTGCAATGAAAACGCAATATTGCACAACAAACTAGCAATATGCAATGAGAGTAGACGTGCAGAGTTTGGTTGACCTCTGTGACACGTAAGTGCCGATTAGTCATTCTTGGAGCTAAAGAAATCAACAGGTAAGGTTGACGCTGCACCAAACAGTCGAGTAAGATGTACTAATCAGGCCACTACATAGGTGCGTTCATGCAAACTACAACGTTTAAATAAACTTAGGGGTCTCCCAGGCCCTTAGCGACCCTTAACTTAAGTATTACGGGCCTTTGTGCTCCAAAGCTTATTCAGTGCACCACAGCTGTCAGCTTGTGGCCGAGGTTGAAACAATTGAAGCTCACAACCAACTTGCTGCAAAATGGCTGCTTCTGGAGCAGAGAATGTAACGAAACAATCATTGACGGTTCTTTGATGCAAAAAAGTGTTTGCACGCAATAATATCAAGATGGACGCTTTAGAGCGAATGCTGAAACTTTACAACGTCTGCAAAGTTTCTCAAATGCTGTGCTAATTATTTTATCACCTGTTAGTTTCCTTTATACACTCACCATTATACTCTCTCTTCCACCTTAATGGAATAAATTTATTATTCATATATAAGCATCTTATAGTCAACGCATATGTTAATAACAGTATGATAGGTGTAAAGCGATTGGTGGAGTGAATTTGCGGTTGTGATTTGTTTTCCCAGTGCCCTTTGATATCAGAACTGGATCTCCTTGGAGGGAAAAGGGAAGTCCTAATCACTCAGCCACACCTTTCCATATTTAATGTGTAGTTAGTAAAGCGTACCTTGTTTCTTACTTGTGCAAGGCGGTTTGCGGCAGTTGTGTACCAGTTTTAAATGGCTGTAAGCCCCCTGGACTTCACCTCACGATACTGCTCAATTGTGAAGCACTTCTCGACATACTGTGATGCTACAGTTGGTAGCCATGCGTGATCTCGCAAGACCACACCTCAAGATGGACCACTGACATGCCGCAGTGATCTGACTGCAACATATGCTACTGATGTGTATCAGCTTGGATTCATTTACACTTTCACAACTGGCAACCAACTGACAAATTCTGGACAGGTCCCCTCTTATTAATTTGGCTTTATATTCATAAACGCTATTATACTTTAAAAACATTCAGAGTAAACTCGAAGACTTTCACAAATCATAGAAGGGCAGTAAATAAGATTCTGAAAGAAGCACGCAAATTGAAGTATACGAGAATAATGATATGGCAACAAATTAACAGACTAAAGGGGAGCTTTAGGCACACACGTAATTTGCTAGAGTGCTTCTAATTTCAAACCTCGAGTTCAGATATTTTACAGGAACAAGCTTCTCAGCCTTGGTCACTAACACTAGCTTTAAATTGTATTATCTTACCAAACAGCAATAAGATAATTATGAATAATACCAAGTCCTATGCTTTCTACGTCAAAATTACACTGAATTTCCACAATGAAGTTCTCCACAATAATACGTTGATGCTTCTAATAGGAACAGGAGGCATTTCTTCAATAAATGCGATAAAAAGAATCAACTACGTATATTCAAACATCCGGTATATTTTATGCATATGTCTCATTACAATTAGTCCTTCCAGTCTAGTTTAGAAGGTTTTATACACTAAAAGGCTAGAAAACGTGTGTCTAAACCATTATTTGCTGCAAGATTTACTTAACTAGCATACTTGACACACACACACACACACACACACACACACACACACACACACACACACACACACACACACACACACACATACAGAGAGAGAGAGAGAGAGAGAGAGAGAGAGAGAGGGAGAGAGAATGCTCCGAAACTATTCCTTCAATTTGATACAGGCAGAAAGGACATTAATGCAAAGATATTTCGATATGGAGCATATGGTCTCTGAAGTCAACTGTAAATTTAGGGAACAGTTTGTGAGTGGTGCCGCTGACGTAAGCTGTCGTGTTCATGTTGGTGACTGGGAATGTGTATTGACCTTCAAAGCTGCTCTGTGTATAAACAGTTGACTCTTAGGTGTGCTTGGAAACACTCCGATTCATTCGCAAGCATCGCCGCCTTGTGACAACAGTGAACTCTGTGATAGGTTGATACGTTCTCAACGGCCGGAACTATCGCATCTCGCGGAGCACGTGTTGCCAGAACTGCTGAATGTTACACGAAGTATGTACTTCCAGCACGATGTGGCGTCATCCCATTTCAGCATTGCTGTGAGGAAACATCTGAGATGGATCGGCTAGGCTGGGCTGGGCTGGTCCTAGGGCCTGGCCACCCGGTCAGCTCATCTCACTGTAATTTACTTCTAAGTTTTCAAGATGAATGGGATAGTACGATCGCCGGAAGGAGAACTTATCATCTTTTTAATAATATTAAAGAAAGATTAAAATTGAAGCATGTGCAGCCCACTAGAGGTTTATTCCATTATTTAACTGGGCATGGACCATATAAGACATACTGGCTAAAAATACAAAGGACTGATAACGATATATGTGGCAGATGCAATGTACAGGACACACCTGAGCATGCGCTATTTGAATGTGTTAAGTACAGCGAGCAAACAAGAGAAGAGAGACAGGCACTGAGTGACAAATATATTTATAACATTATTAGGAATAAGGATTTATACGAGCGTCTTCACAAGCTGGCAGACAAAATAAGTAAGATTGTGTGGGAGGAGGAGCGATTACCAGCTAGGCGACAACCACATAATTTAATGTAGTTATAGAACCAAGGAGATTAAGATCTCATCAGGTACAAGAGGAAAGAGTAGTAGCACAAGATGAGGAGGTTAATGATAATAGAAATGGAGGAGAGATCGTAGGGAGAGAGAGGAGACGGATCGAGATAGAGGAGAGATCAGCAGGGATAGAAGGGGAGATGAGTAGAGATGGAGGAGAAATCAGCAGGGAGAGGTGAGGAGATAGATTGAGGTGGAGGAGAGATCAGTAGGGAGAGGAGATGGATCGAGGTGCAGGAGAATTCAGCAGGGAGAGGAGAGGAGATGGATCGAAATAGAGGAGAGATCAGCAGGGAGAGGAGAGGAGATCGACCGCGATGGAGGAGTAATTAGCAGAGAGAGGAAAGGAGATCGACCGAGATGGAGGAGTAATTAGCAGAGAGAGGAAAGGAGATCGACCGAGATGGAGGAGTAATTAGCAGAGAGAGGAAAGGAGATCGACCGAGATGGAGGAGTAATTAGCAGAGAGAGGAAAGGAGATCGACCGAGATGGAGGAGTAACCAGCAGAGAGAGGAAAGGAGATCGACCGAGATGGAGGAGTAATTAGCAGAGTGAGGAAAGGAGATCGACCGAGATGGAGGAGTAATTAGCAGAGAGAGGAAAGGAGATCGACCGAGATGGAGGAGTAATAAGCAGAGAGAAGAGAGGAGATCGACCAAGATGGAGGAGAAATCAGCATGGAGAGTAGATGGATCGAGATGGAGGAGTAACCAGCAGGAAGATGAAAGGAGATCGACCGAGATGGAGGAGAAACCAGCAGGAAGATGAAAGGAGATCGACCGAGATGGAGGAGTAACCAGCAGGAAGATGAAAGGAGATCGACCGAGATGGAGGAGTAACCAGCAGGAAGAGGAAAGGAGATCGATTGAGATGGAGGAGAAACCAGCAGGGAGATGAAAGGAGATCAACCGAGATGGAGGAGTAACCAGCAGGAAGATGAAAGGAGATCGACCGAGATGGAGGAGTAACCAGCAGGAAGAGGAAAGGAGATCGATTGAGATGGAGGAGAAACCAGCAGAAAGATGAAAGGAGATCAACCGAGATGGAGGAGAAACCAGCAGGAAGATGAAAGGAGATCGACCGAGATGGAGGAGTAACCAGCAGGAAGAGGAAAGGAGATCGATCGAGATGGAGGAGTAACCAGCAGGGAGAGGAGAGGAGATGGATTGAGATGGAGGAGTAACCAGCAGGAAGAGGAAAGGAGATCGATTGAGATGGAGGAGTAACCAGCAGGAAGAGGAAAGGAGATCGATTGAGATGGAGGAGAAACCAGCAGGGAGATGAAAGGAGATCAACCGAGATGGAGGAGTAACCAGCAGGAAGATGAAAGGAGATCGACCGAGATGGAGGAGTAACCAGCAGGAAGAGGAAAGGAGATCGATTGAGATGGAGGAGAAACCAGCAGGGAGAGGAGAGGAGATCGACCGAGATGGAGGAGAAACCAGCAGGGAGATGAGAGGAGATGGATTGAGATGGAGGAGTAACCAGCAGGAAGAGGAAAGGAGATCGATTGAGATGGAGGAGAAACCAGCAGGAAGATGAAAGGAGATCGACCGAGATGGAGGAGTAACCAGCAGGAAGAGGAAAGGAGATCGATTGAGATGGAGGAGAAACCAGCAGGAAGATGAAAGGAGATCAACCGAGATGGAGGAGTAATCAGCAGGAAGAGGAAAGGAGATCGATTGAGATGGAGGAGAAACCAGCAGGGAGAGGAGAGGAGATCGACCGAGATGGAGGAGTAACCAGCAGGAAGAGGAAAGGAGATCGATTGAGATGGAGGAGAAATCAGCATGGAGAGTAGATGGATCGAGATGGAGGAGTAACCAGCAGGAAGAGGAAAGGAGATCGATTGAGATGGAGGAGAAATCAGCATGGAGAGTAGATGGATCGAGATGGAGGAGTAATCAGCAGGGAGAGGAGAGGAGATCGACCGAGATGGAGGAGAAATCAGCATGGAGAGTAGATGGATCGAGATGGAGGAGTAACCAGCAGGAAGAGGAAAGGAGATCGATTGAGATGGAGGAGAAATCAGCATGGAGAGTAGATGGATCGAGATGGAGGAGTAATCAGCAGGGAGAGGAGAGGAGATCGACCGAGATGGAGGAGAAATCAGCATGGAGAGTAGATGGATCGAGATGGAGGAGTAACCAGCAGGAAGAGGAAAGGAGATCGATTGAGATGGAGGAGAAATCAGCATGGAGAGTAGATGGATCGAGATGGAGGAGTAATCAGCAGGGAGAGGAGAGGAGATCGACCGAGATGGAGGAGTAACCAGCAGGGAGAGGAGAGCAGATGGATTGAGGAGGAGGAGAAATCAGCATGGAGAGTAGATGGATCGAGATGGAGGAGTAATCAGCAGGGAGAGGAGAGGAGATCGACCGAGATGGAGGAGTAACCAGCAGGGAGAGGAGAGCAGATGGATTGAGGAGGAGGAGAAATCAGCATGGAGAGTAGATGGATCGAGATGGAGGAGTAATCAGCAGGGAGAGGAGAGGAGATCGACCGAGATGGAGGAGAAACCAGCAGGGAGAGGAGAGCAGATGGATTGAGGAGGAGAGATTAGCAGGAGGAGGAAGTATTAAGTGATAATTTATGTGGCGGTGAAGGTGAAGTGAATTTGGGAAGTGATTGAGTGAGAGTTTTAAAATCCCAAATGGAGATAATAATTTGGGAATTAATTGTTTTAATGTTATCAGTGATTTAAGGAGGAAAGAAAAGTGGCATGTTGTGAGTTCGAATGGGAAAGTGAAGAAATATTAATTTGAGTTAAGGATATAAAGGTGATATTAGAAACCTATCAAGTGATGTATTTTGTGCTGGATACCAGTACAGTTGGCTGCCGGGCAGCGGCGGCCTTTAGTGTTAAGTTAGATGTAGTATTTATTATTTTTAACCGGATACCGGTTATTTACTGGATATCAGTAAATTTGTTTAAATAGTGATTTGTAGAAATTTATTTGATGTAGTTATATAAGTATATTATAAAAGGGGGGATAAAATGGGAAATATTTTGTATATATATATTTTAAATTGAATAAAAAATTGTTAAATATTAAATTACATTATTAGAAGAATGTGATACATTTTTAAATGGGAATTATTTTGGTAAATTGAATTGAAGATTTGTTGTTTTATTGATTTTAGGAAAATTTTGAATTAAAATAATATGTGTAAATGTAGTTGATTTAATGTTGAATTATATATTTATTTGATTTATTTTAGTATATTGATCGATTTTTGTTATATTAATTAGAAGTTTTGTTGGTTGTTTTGGTTTGATGATTTAGAAATAAAGTTAATGAATTAATTATTATTAGTAATTAAAATAATTGTTTATGTAAATAGGTTAAGAAATTTAATTATATGATTTTAGAATTTTAATTCGAGTTTTTTTTTATTTTGATTGCTGAATTATGAATATTTTATTAAATTTAAAAAAGAATTATATATTAATTTAATTAGGGGTATTGTGATTGTTTTAGGTATTAGAGGAAATGTTAGTATAGATATTAGATGTGATGAATTATAATTTTGAGTATGTTTATTTTGTGTATGTTGAAATTTTTCTTTTAATTTTATTGTATTTTATATTTTTGTTTTGTAGTATTTAGATTTTTATAACTTGTAGAATATTGTTGTTGTAAATATTTTTGAAAGTTAAATAAACGAATAGGGATCTGGAATGTAAGCCCTGGTTTAAGTAATTAGGTGCCAGGGTTTATTATTGCAGGTTTTTATTTATTCATTCATTCATTCATTCATTCATTATTTTATTTAATTAATTTAATTTAATTAATTTAATTAATTTAATTAATTTAATTAATTTAATTAATTTAATTAATTTAATTAATTTAATTAATTTAATTAATTTAATTAATTTAATTATTTATTTATTTAATTACTTACTTACCTAGTCACCTAGTCACCTAGTCACTTAGTGACTTAGTCACCTACCTAGTCACCTAGTCACTTAGTGACTTAGTCACCTACCTAGTCACCTAGTCACTTAGTGACTTAGTCACCTACCTAGTCACCTAGTCACTTAGTGACTTAGTCACCTACCTAGTCACCTAGTCACTTAGTGACTTTGTCACCTACCTAGTCACTTACTTACTTAGTTAGTCACTTACCTAGTCACTTACTTAGTTAGTCACTTACCTAGTCACTTACTTACTTAGTTAGTCACTTACCTAGTCACTTACTTACTTAGTTAGTCACTTACCTAGTCACTTACTTACTTCGTTAGTCACTTACTTACTTAGCTAGTCACGTACTAAGTCACTTACTTAGTTAGTCACTTACTTACTTAGTTAGTCACTTACTTACTTAGTTAGTCACTTACTTAGTCACTTACTTACTTAGTTAGTCACTTACTTACTCAGTCACTCAGTCACTCACTCACTCACTCACTCACTCACTCACTCACTCACTCACTCACTCACTCACTCACTCACTCACTCACTCACTCACTCACTCACTCACTCACTCACTCACTCACTCACTCACTCATTTATTTATTTATTTATTTATTTCTTTATTAGTTGATCTCACTGGGGACATGGGCACACGAAGCAGCTGTTGGTACCATTGGACACGATTATCAGTGGTCCGACGAAGTACTGCGTGCACATTCGAGCAGGACCTGTGAATGCTGCTAAGCCACCTTCTTTGCAAATCCTACCTAGCATCAGAAATTGCTATCGGGAACCATATGTACCACTACCAACTATATTTGCTTTTATATTTTCTAGCTCCTGAATTAATTTGAACGAATAGTTTCGGAACACCTGTATATACATATTATGGAAAAAGTGTTAAATAGCTTTGGGTAGCTTATAGCATGATTAACAACGATATAGGTATATACTTTTGATAGCCCCGTTCTTTCTTATCACGCCACCATGGTACAGCGTTTTGCTTAGAAGACATTAAAATTGCCGTATAAGCCGTTATACATATTACTATTTCGTTGCACTCTAAATCCAACAACATTAATGGCTATAGTTTATGACCCAGCTCTTTCATTTTAGTTGAATCCTCTGATACGAGACAAAGGTAGCAATTCTTTCTCCTCTATATAAAAATATCTCTCGTTCCCTTCCGACGCTAAATCAGGTTAAAAGATAAAGGTTTTAGTTTTCTTTGTAGAGCACAGAGGATAGATTTGAAGTTTTATGAGCAAATGCTGCAAGAGGGAAAAGGTTCGTTGATCACATAGCACTACGCTCTTAAAATAACGCGAGTGCAAAAATTCACAGAAGCTGTAAAATGTTCAGCTAAATAACATGGCGCTAGTACTTAGCACCCGCCATTCTAGGAACTGAGTACTTGTCTATTATACAATCCAGGCAATTAACCCACAACTTAGAGAGTGCAGCGAAGTGGACAACAAGTTCAGTATTATGTAGTTCCATTGTTCAAAGATTAAAAGGCGTGCTAACTCGCTTGCGGATCCTTCTAGCAATTGTTTCTTCCATTCTTGTTTACTCAGAAACTGATGTTAAAAGTGTGGCGCAATTTCGACATGCTGAATACGAATTTTAGCAACATTGTGCAAGTGAAGGGCTAGAACAGGGGTGTCCACGCCTTTCTCTTTGGAGAACCTTACACAGTGAGCAGCATTGCCTCACTCCAGTCCTCTATTGGAGGGACAGACGGCCAGTATCCAGTGACGGACACAAACAGGGGATTTCATGGCAGTTTCTAAGTCATACCTTCAATTTTCTGGGAATGTTCTCAGAAGACCTCTTCATTCTGGATGATTTTTGCATAAATAGTAAACAGTAAGAGACAGACAAAAGCTTACTAAATAAAAAAGCGGACCCCTTTAAAGCACACAACTTATGTTAAATAGTTCTATTTTCTTTTGAGTGAATCGTTTCCGATATATCATTTCTTATTTGTTTGAATTTGCCATTTCTTATACTTTTTTTCAAATAGTCATTCGTTTTCTCTTCCTTGGTCTTGCAAAGAGAATGGAATTTCAAAGACATCGCACAGCAACCAGCTCTTAAAAGATGTCACTATTGCTTGGAGCCTACAGTATTCCCATATTCCCATTGCACCTACATGAAAATTGGCAATAAGCAATTTCTGAAAACCTCTATGTCGATTTAAGTGTGGTAGATAGAGAAATAAGCATTTTCAAGAATAGTGTGTATAAGAGTGAGTATAGCTCTACATATATTTGCGAACAGAGTTTCTCCAAATTGAACTATACTAAAAGTCTGTATCGCAATATGTTACGCGACGATCACTTGGTGGATCTTCTAATGCTGTGCACTTGGACTTTGTCGCCAAATATTGATCGACTTGTTAAACGTAAGAAGTGCCAAAGAAATCACTAATGAATGCATGTTTATCACAAACGATTTGAAAGTGCTTTCGTAAATCAAACGCAACTTACATGTCACCAACCTGTCAATGCAACACAATACACAGTAGGGGGTTAAAGAGAGGCAAAGTCCGCGTATGTTGAAACGAGGTTAACCCACACTCCCCCCTTTCGCAAAAGTTGGACAGCGCTGACCTAGAATTTGTAAACAATTTCCTTAAAAACGTGGAGGTTGAAGTAAACATACTTTTGTACTGAGTTTGGGAGTGGGCTTCAAATGCCCGTCAACGATTAGGTCATTTGGGCTCGAAGCTTTTGCATTATGCACTATTTTTGCGCTAGCTGACCTTAAAATGGGTCTACTTGACCCGCGTGCTGTTGAAACGTTCGTTTACAACCTTCCTGGGGTAACATGGACTCGTGAACGGAACTTGTGTGGGACCGTCGTCTCTGACTGAGGTTTCTCCAGGTTTTCCTCATTCCTCATTACAGAGAGGCAGTCATACGTGCTACAGCTTAATAGGGCACGTCGAATGAAAGACGTAACCTGTACAGCGCAGCCGTAGTATATGCACGAGTATCAGCAGACGCCTGCAGCTGTGTACGTGCGAGAGAGCAACAGTAGAACCCATGTGCACTAAACTTACGGCTTTTTGCACAATTATCCGTCCTCTACTCATTGGCATATGTCGGGTTATTATAAATATCCTCAAATTTCCTTCTTCAATTATGATTCCATTGTAAGCACCACAGTGTCACCGAGTGAGTTGCCCTATAAGGTAACACTGTTAAAAGATGAAAACGGACTTAAGTGTCTTTTTTGTTTTTTACTTTCTCTACTATACCAGGTGAGTCAGCCGCCCCTTATTTTTTGGAAGGTAGGCCACCCATCAAACGCCATGTGCGCTTTCGTCCAGTTTTGCGCTTACTAAAATGTATTGCCTGACGTTCTTAGATAGAGGAATGCGCAAAACTCAGAGGAACAGCGGTTTAACAGACAGAACGTACTCCTCGCTAAAGTACACCTCAAAAACATACGGCTCGTTTACCGAGAGCGAATTCCGGTTTCTAGCCGATTTTACAAACTTTTTATTAGAGTATACATAGCAAGGTAATTCAGTAAATGCCTCTGATAAAAAGGACCTATCATATGAGTACACTAATAACACCAAATAAAAAGAAAATGGAGGGCGCTTGTACTTAGAGCAGGGATTGGCTGCGAAAAATTAAGGACACGGCTCATCCACCATGGACACGTACAGTCAAAACGCACATAATATTAAATAATGGATTATTTAAATGTTTACGTAAACTACGTCTCGTACATCTCAAATAACGGGCATAATAGCTTTTGCCATCTAAGTACTAACATTAAAACACCCCAGCAAAGGATTAAAACTGTCTCAAAAGGCTAAATCAAGCATGACATAACGGCTGGCATACAAGTCGTACTATTTAACTCTAAACTTGCTTTCACTGAATTCTCGAAATAGCTGAAGACAATAATAACTGCAGCTTGTGCGCTAACCCTCAGGAACACGTGTTCGCGTCTCGGCGTTGTGCAATTTTTTTATGCTCATCAAAACTTGGAAACCGAATTCACAATAATCTAATTACTAAGTTCCTGAGGGTTTAGGACATTATAACTGAAATCGTTTTTGGTTGTCTGCATTTCGTAGTAGAACAGGTATAATGACTTCTGCCCAATTGGACTGGCATGATGTAGTGTGTTATTATGGATGCCGACTCCCTTCATTCTCCACACAAAAGCTCTTGCATGATATTTTGTCATTCCTTCACCATGTATTCGTCAGACGAGTACACAGAGATGCTTTTGATCTATGGAGAAACAAAGGCCCATGCACAACCAGCTCAGCATCTATAGCTGGAGAGATACGCTAATAGACAACAATTACATATAAAACATAATAAGAGCTTTTAACATAATAATTGTTCAGCCAATTTTATTTGTGAATATTACACGGTAAAAAAATTAGCAAACGGAGGGGAATCGAACCACATATACACAAGGCGGAATTAGTTACGAATCGGACCCTCGTTCCAACTGAGCTACCTAGTAACGTGAGAGGTAAACATTCCGTTTAAGCTGTAGTATTCGCTCTTCCCAATGAGCATTTGCAGAGGTGCAAACGTCAACTGTCCAATTACAAGTATATTAAAAGGCGATGCTCTAACATTTGTAGTAGTGCCTAATAATTTCATGGAGTGTGAAACTAAAGACATCAACGTTAAACATTTGGGTAGAACCTAGCATAGGGAACGATGTTTTCATATTAGAGCATAAAATGGGGATTGCATAAAACTGGAGAGTAGGGGACAGCTGACTCCCCTGGTATAGTAAATAGACGAAGTATTGTATTTCACCCAAAAATTCGAAGTCCAGATTTCACCGGGAATATAAGTTTTGAGGGCCCCAGAACCCAAATAAAAGCATTTTCAGAAAAAGTTTTGTGTGTGTGTGTGTCTGTGTGTGTGTGTGTGTGTGTGTGTGTGTGTGTGTGTGTGTATGTGTGTGTGTGTGTGTCAGTCTGTGGACAGCATAATTCAAAAACGAAAAGTCGGTTAAGAACTAAAGTTGGTATTTAAGTTTTATGTCGTTCAAGGATGCGACACAAAGATTTTGAAGAAAATATCCCCACCCTAAACTATCCTTTACATGGAAAATGTTTCGAAAATTTCGATTTTCTTGAAAATGTCTCTAGCGATTTTGATTAAAATGCCATATGTTTAAGATATTTGTATGAAAAATGAAATGTATATTTTGAATTTTCTGGCTATAGCTTATGTAGTTTTGTTTACTCTGGATGACTTTTGAATAACTCGTAAACTTAAGATATACACAAAATCTTACTATACACAAATGTAGATCTCGCTAAAACACACAATTTTTTGTAGAGCGAAGCATTTTGGAGATATTCCTTGTTATTTGTGACAGTTTCAAAAAACTTAAGCTTTCGTGAAATGGAACTTTTGTTGTTCATTTTGTTTATATGCTAACCGTGTAAAGAGAACGGGATCTTAAAACTTTAAACGATTTGATTATCGCTCAGTCTACTGTATTCCCATATTCCCCTTGTACCTACAAGGAAATAAGGAATAAGATAATTTGTACAAATGTTTATCTCTACAAACACGAATAAGATATAGGAATAAGAGTTTGTAAGAATGATTAGTACAAGAGTAGAGAAAGTCATGTGAGTGCAACACATCAGCGTTTTCTGTATATCCTTGAGTACTATTGAACCTCTGAAAACGGGATACTTTCTAAACGCCCTGTATAATGCAATTTTTGCCAAGTTTAGGAATTGTGTGCTGCATGTTGCAGCTGATGTGCGCAAGTCCCAGCACAGCTGACAAAGTTCCATTTGCCTAAACGCCCTGTATAGTGTCAATTTTTGCCAAGTTTAGGAATTGTGTGCTGCATGTTGCAGCCGATGTGCGCAGGTCCCAGCACAGCTGACAAAGTGCCATTTCCCTAAACGCCCTGTATAGTGTCAATTTTTGCCAAGTTTAGGAATTGTGTGCTGCATGTTGCAGCCGATGTGCGCAGGTCCCAGCACAGCTGACAAAGTTCCATTTGCCTAAACGCCCTGTATAGTGTCAATTTTTGCCAAGTTTAGGAATTGTGTGCTGCATGTTGCAGCCGATGTGCGGAGGTCCCAGCACAGCTGACAAAGTTCCATTTGCCTAAACGCCCTGTATAGTGTCAATTTTTGCCAAGTTTAGGAATTGTGTGCTGCATGTTGCAGCCGATATGCGCAAGTCCCAGCACAGCTGACAAAGTTCCATTTGCCCAAACGCCCTGTATAGTGTCAATTTTTGCCAAGTTCCGGAGTTGTGTGCTGCATGTTGCAGCCGATGTGCGCAGGTCCCAGCACAGCTGACAAAGTTCCATTTGCCTAAATGCCCTGTATAGTGTCAATTTTTGCCAAGTTCCGGAGTTGTGTGCTGCATGTTGCAGCCGATGTGCGCAGGTCCCAGCACAGCTGACAAAGTTCCATTTGCCTAGACGCCCTGTATAGTGTCAATTTTTGCCAAGTTCCGGAGTTGTGTGCTGCATGTTGCAGCCGATGTGCGCAGATCCCAGTACAGCTGACAAAGTTCCATTTGCCTAAACGCCCTGTATAGTGTCAATTTTTGCCAAGTTCAGGAGTTGTGTGCTGCGTGTTGCAGGCGATGTGCGCAGGTCCCAGCACAGCTGACAAAGTTCCATTTGCCTAGACGCCCTGTATAGTGTCAATTTTTGCCAAGTTCAGGAGTTGTGAGCTGCATGTTGCAGGCGATGTGCGCAGGTCCCAGCACAGCTGACAAAGTTCCATTTGCCTAGACGCCCTGTATAGTGTCAATTTTTGCCAAGTTCAGGAGTTGTGTGCTGCATGTTGCAGCCGATGTGCGCAGGTCCCAGCACAGCTGACAAAGTCCCATTTGCCTAGACGCCCTGTATAGTGTCAATTTTTGCCAAGTTCAGGAGTTGTGTGCTGCATGTTGCAGGCGATGTGCGCAGGTCCCAGCACAGCTGACAAAGTTCCATTTGCCTAAACACCCTGTATAGTATCAATTTTTGCCAAGTTCCGGAGTTGTGTGCTGCATGTTGCAGCCGATGTGCGCAGGTCCCAGCACAGCTGACAAAGTTCCATTTGCCTAAACGTCCTGTATAGTGTCAATGTTTGCCGAGTTTAGGAATTGTGTGCTGCATGTTGCAGCTGATGTGCGCAGGTCCCAGCACAGCTGACAAAGTTCCATTTGCCTGAACGCCCTGTATAGTGTCAATTTTTGCCAAGTTCAGGAGTTGTGTGCTGCATGTTGCAGCCGATGTGCGCAGATCCCAGCACAGCTGACAAAGTGCCATTTGCCTGAACGCCCTGTATAGTGTCAATTTTTGCCAAGTTCAGGAGTTGTGTGCTGCATGTTGCAGCCGATGTGCGCAGGTCCCAGCACAGCTGACAAAGTTCCATTTGCCTGAACGCCCTGTATAGTGTCAATTTTTGCCAAGTTCCGGAGTTGTGTGCTGCATGTTGCAGCTGATGTGCGCAGGTCCCAGCACAGCTGACAAAGTTCCATTTGCCTAGACGCCCTGTATAGTATCAACTTTTGCCAAGTTCAGGAGTTGTGTGCTGCATGTTGCAGCCGATGTGCGCAGGTCCCAGCACAGCTGACAAAGTTCCATTTGCCTAGACGCCCTGTATAGTATCAATTTTTGCCAAGTTCAGGAGTTGTGTGCTGCATGTTGCAGGCGATGTGCGCAGGTCCCAGCACAGCTGACAAAGTTCCATTTGCCTAGACGCCCTGTATAGTGTCAATTTTTGCCAAGTTCCGGAGTTGTGTGCTGCATGTTGCAGCCGATGTGCGCAGGTCTCAGCACAGCTGACAAAGTTCCATTTGCCTAGACGCCCTGTATAGTGTCAATTTTTGCCAAGTTCCGGAGTTGTGTGCTGCATGTTGCAGCCGATGTGCGCAGGTCTCAGCACAGCTGACAAAGTTCCATTTGCCTAGACGCCCTGTATAGTGTCAATTTTTGCCAAGTTCCGGAGTTGTGTGCTGCATGTTGCAGCCGATGTGCGCAGGTCCCAGCACAGCTGACAAAGTTCCATTTGCCTAGACGCCCTGTATAGTGTCAATTTTTGCCAAGTTCCGGAGTTGTGTGCTGCATGTTGCAGCCGATGTGCGCAGGTCCCAGCACAGCTGACAAAGTTCCATTTGCCTAGACGCCCTGTATAGTGTCAATTTTTGCCAAGTTCCGGAGTTGTGTGCTGCATGTTGCAGCCGATGTGCGCAGGTCCCAACACAGCTGACAAAGTCCCATTTGCCTAAACGCCCTGTATAGTGTCAATTTTTGCCAAGTTCCGGAGTTGTGTGCTGCATGTTGCAGCCGATGTGCGCAGGTCCCAGCACAGCTGACAAAGTTCCATTTGCCTGCAAGCAGAGCTTCCACCCGATCAGATACAGAAATGAATGTTTATTGCCGCCACAATGAGGAGATCGTGCAACGTTTCTTAAACCAGCTCTGCGGTATAAACATCCACTGCACTTATTTTAGACGAGAGCGCAACGCTAAAGGTCATCTGAAGCAGAAGATGCATGGGGACCCTTTTTGGCATTACCAAGACCTATTTTCTACTCCAACGAGCAGCGGAACGGAAAGTCGTATCGGTTTCATCTCAAGCTTTCTAACGAGCTTCACTGCCGCATTAATGAGCCACAGAAAGCTTCTGAAGAATCTCAAATTCTTCAACACAATTTCAAGAGCTACTGCAATACAGGGGCCAATCAACAAACATATCTTATTTAATTCCCTTCCACTTGTGTCTACGTCGATTAGCAGATACGTTACCTACACACAAAGATGAAGACTCTTTTGTACTGGTGTGTGGACAACAACTATACCGGGTGGAACGTACTGCTTCGTCCAAACGTTTACCAGGGATTCTACACGAGTGGAACAAGTATGTCCAATGCAATTGGTGACAATAAACAACCAGGCGGGTGCTCTAACCATTAACCTACTGTGACAACCAGCCACAATGTCATCGAATTCTCCAACCAATTCGTAAGTGGAAGGTCTGTGGTTTAGATCTCGTCTGTGGCATTGAATTTTTCAGTTCCTATTCTACCTCTTAAACATTGTCCACCCACATGGCTTTTGTGTTTAAAAACACCAACAGTAAGTTTGTTGGAATAAATGAGTGAGTGAGTGAGTGGGTGGGTGGGTGGGTGGGTGGGTGAGTGAGTGAGTGAGTGAGTGAGTGAGTGAGTGAGTGAGTGAGTGAGTGAGTGAGTGAGTGAGTGAGTGAGTGAGTGAGTGAGTGAGTGAGTGAGTGAGTGAGTGAGTGAGTGAGTGAGTGAGTGAGTGAGTGAGTGAATGAGTGAATGAGTGAATGAGTGAATGAGTGAATGAGTGAATGAATGAATGAATGAATGAATGAATGAATGAATGAATGAATGAATGAATGAATGAATGAATGAATGAATGAATGAATGAATGAATGAATGAATGAATGAATGAATGAATGAATGAATGAATGAATGAATGAATGAATGAATGAATGAATGAATGAATGAATGAATGAATGAATGAATGAATGAATGAATGAATGAATGAATGAATGAATGAATGAATGAATAAATAAATAAATAAATAAATAAATAAATAAATAAATAAATAAATAAATAAATAAATAAATAAATAAATAAATAAATAAATAAATAAATAAATAAATAAATAAATAATTAGCATATAAATTGTTTGTTATTTTACTAAGTGTCCCTCAAATATTGTGCGAAGCATGCCATAATGCTTTTCTACCTTCGTTCAAATGAACTTAGCCGCAATTTAATGTTAAAATGTTATGAAAAGTTTTATTTCTAAGAGAAATCTGGCAATGCCACGTCGCGTGTTCTCACATTGATGGTTGAAGGTGGGTATATGCGGACGGAGAGTTAGGGCGGTTAGGAGAATGAAGAGGAAGGGCTGGTGGCAAATTAATGCGCCAGGTATAAGTATTGGTGAGTGCTGCCGAAGTAAATGTAGCCTCTGATTTATTGATAAATGATTTTCTTATTTTTATTTTTCTGGCATATTTAACGTCTTTAGTAATACACAGGTTTACAGAGGCTGTGGGTGGAGTTACGCGACATTATCCTAAAACAGAGGAAGACAGCTTTGGGCCGTGTGACGAATTTAAACGAACAGCCAGCTTGTGCGTTCGTGTGACGTCAGGCGAGAACGGTATATTGCTATTGTGCCTAGAACTGAATGCACATGAAAAATGTTTAGGGAGAGCCCTCGCAGCCTAGTCTGAGGCTTTTTATTTGTTGTGTGAGGCATCTTAACGGCGTTAGTGCGAATTTTGTTTTTATTTTGTGTTTTTGATAATGTGTAGTGTTGTGTGTAGTGGTTTTGTGTTTGTGTTCAATTCCCCGTGTTTCAAACCAGTTTGAGACCAGGCTTCAAGATGTAGAAACATTGTCAACTACGTTTCAGATCTTTGCGACCCCGTATTCATTGGATGTTAACAATGTTTCTAGCAGGTGGCAAATTGAATTGATAAATTTACAGTGCGACGATTTGCTGAAGGACAAATATAAACACAAGGAAGACTTGGCTGATTGCTATAAGAATGTTCCTCAAACCACATTTCTGAGGTTGTATGTCCTTCTCGCACGGATATTATGTGTGTTTGGTTCTACGTATGTGTGCGAACAATTCTTTTCTGTTATGAACCTTTCTAAGTCAAAATCCCGAAGCATATTGTCAGATCACAATCTAACATGCAGTCTTCGGTTACAAATGTGCCGTACATTATTCCCTAACAGTGATAAACTAGTTAAAGACAAGCGAAACGGCAAATGTCGGAAAATGTGCACCTAATTGTTCTGTATAGCTCTCCTCTAGCTCAGCCAAAATAGTTATAATTTCTGTTCTATTTGCGTTATTTTATTCATTCATTCACTTATTTATTCATTTATTTATTCACTCACTCACTCACACACTCACACACTCACACACTCACACACTCACACACTCACACACTCACACACTCACACACTCACACACTCACACACTCACACACTCACACACTCACACACTCACACACTCACACACTCACACACTCATACACTCATTCATTTATTTATTTAATTTTTTTTACTATACTAAAGCTCATCTGGGGTGGCACAATTTATCTGAACAGGGGTGGTGTGGTGTCCGGTACCGCCGAAGCAAACCGGATGATTGTGGGTACATATTAATATGGATCATTGCCTTGGGCAGGTCAAGTATCATGGCGGATGCCCTGACACTAACCTGCGATTTGGGGTGAACATGTGTGGAACTGCGGGAGGAAGGGGAAGTCTGGGGAGTGTCAGAATGTCCTGAGTCTGGTTGAGTCTAGTCTACAGTGCTGTTGTGTGTCCTTGTAGTATCTCTTCTAACGTCTTATGGACCTTGTGTATGCGTGAGTCATTTATGTAGATGACCACTTTCTTCAGGTGCTTGTTGAAATGGTCACGGGGGCTGTTGTGTTCTTGGTGAACTGTGACTGGTAACGTTGTTTGCAGGTTGTGGGTGGTGCCCTGGACGTCTTCGAGAGCACGAGTCAGGGCTGCCTCCCATGCTGCAACCCGGTCGGTGAATCTCTAGAATTTATATATAATATGGCATAAAGCCGAAATGTAATTATTTATAATCTGTGACTATTCCGTAACTGAAAAAGTCAGCATTAAAATTACGATGTCCCGCATGCCATTTCCTCTTCCCCGCTGTGACGTTACACGTTCAACTGGCCTTCAGTGGGAGCATGTGAGCTTAGTGAACTGACGTCACAGCAGCGATACCTGTCTTCCCCTGTCCTAAAACGATTAGGGAAAACGCAGAAAACATTTGATCCACCATCTCTATCCAGATGAATCTCACAATAACCATGATATCCAGTTAATCATCAATTCCAGTTCATCTTATTTATCACTCAATCCCCACTTCTATCGAGTTTCGCACTCTCACACAAAGGAAGTTATAGTCTCGAGTGATTCGGATTCTTCTGGAATATTGGAGCTTAATATCAGCAAAATAATACATAAATGAACACGACTGTCTATCGCAAGTTTCGCGTATAAATATTTACGAGGTGTGTTCAGATTTAAGCAGTACTCTCATATAGTATACACACGGTATTGGTTATATTCGTCACAGAAGGCCAATAAGAACCATGCCAGCACTGAATAAGGCTCACTGACTTGTCGGCGAGTATGCATATAATATAGCGAGTGGTTTCAAATCGCGATGAGAAGCGTGCAACAGCCGAAAGACTAAGGGAGCCTTCTGCACTACACGACACATATGCCGCATTTGCAAACTTCGCTGAAGATGTCCACCACCTAAGTTGGTACATCTCCGACCCCAATGTGGCATCTCTTTCAGTTATACTGTGGCATCTCCCATCCGCAAAGTAATAATAATGCAGCTCACTCACCAGGAAAACTTTCAGCCTAATTACAAGTCAACACGTCGAACGTACTAGCTAAATCAAAGCAACCAACTGTAACACTGTTAAATGTAGCATGCAAAATATGGAAAGCATGAAGGTGAAATGCCCTAGAGAATTCAATCACAGTAATCTGTTCTATCTGCTTTAAATTGCATTCTACAGAACAGACAGTTATAACATCAACAGTGTTCGTAGGTACATATGTGTGGCGACACGTAGTATACCTTCAAACTTCCATCCGATGGTTAGGGTACCAATGGGGCTGAAAAACTTTAAGTTATTTCATTTAGAGCAACTGTTCTATGCTATTGTTTTATTGTTACAAATAATGCTAGCTGTATTGGGCAACTCTGACTCTCTGTAGTCTCTGTTGGTGAAATCGATATCCTTAGCCAAAAAGGGAATAGTTTGTCTCTTTCACAATTTGCCAGGGGTAGTGGTAATAAAAATCCGGAAATTTTCCAGACCGTGAAGATTGCATTTTTTTACACTAGCTTTCCGGGGCAGAATTTTAGAACTTAAGAAAGTAGGATGTATTAGTTTACTGATTTTTAACTTGCAGAACAGCAAAGTCAATTAAGCGACGAGGATGCAGCTAACGAGCACATTCCGAGTGTGACCAAAGTGCATCATGCTTCTCAAGCTAAGTTTCAATTGAGACCATGTGAAAACTAAGTGTTTCCTAAATATGCACAATTCTTTCTAAAGAACCACAAGCCAGTGTAGTTCAGAACGGTTTCGGATGCCTCATCAATGTAGCTCGGTAGTAGAGCATCGGTAAGCAAATTAATTTATTCCCGCCAAAGAATTTTTCAGATGCGATGCAGTTTTCTAGGTACAAGTTGAGCCATTATTTAAATGATAAAAGAAGTATTTACCCAACTACATCGAGATTATAAGCTTTCTTGGAATCTCTAACAGCGCAAATAGAAGTTGTACTGTTTTAACCGTAAGGGTGTTCTGTGGCTTTCATTTAATTCCATGATAACAAACATGTCAATTGATGTGACGAACCACTTAAAGAATCCATTCAAACATGACGTTTCTAGAGTGTAAATTTACGGATATGAACGAACACTAACCAGTACCCAACATAATGAAACATCTTCAATATATGGCATTATAAATTTCGAACGTAGCACTTTTAGTGCCAAAAATGTAACACAAATGAATTTGGAAAGAAGTCAAACTGAAGGAACATGAGCAAGGCTTTCAAGGTCGAAGATAGGATTATATAAAGAAGTTATTTGGGTGCTAAGAAGCTGTAATTTATTCGAAGTTTCATGTGCAGACGACTCATCCACAACGGCGATTGACATCTCAGTGTCGCGGTCAAGGATTCCTCGGTAAGCGTTCAGCCGTTGGCTAGAGTATGAGGCCAGGGTCGTTCTCGCTGTCGTTTGTCAATTGGTGCACTACTGGGCAGCTTTGCGAATTAGTCTGCAGGGTGCAACGAAAGGGATTTTATGTTCTGCAGAAAAATATGGCACCAGGGCCTACTGTACAAATTCAGAGATGCAGATCTCCCTTCCCCTTACCTATCCCTCATAGGCAGTTTCCTCCGGGACCGCACCTTCCGGGTGCGAGTGGAGGGTAGATTATCCACAATCAGACTCATAGCAGCCGGAGTCCCAGAAGGCAGTGTTCTGTCGCTACTGCTCTTTGCTGCCTACTTGTCTGATTTCCCTGTAGAACCCAGCACTGTTACGTGCTGGTACGCCGATGATGTCCTCATACTGGCCCGAAACAAAAATCTACCTTACTGCTTCCCTCCATTAGAGACACACCTCGACGCCGTCGATAGATGGAGTGAAAAGTGGAGAGTGGCCATCTGTCCGCAGAAAAGCTCAGATTTACTGCTAGGCAAAGTTCGAACCTGGAGGCCGGATAGGGACCTGAGGCTAGGTCCCAGGAGAATCCCTTGGGTCAACTCCGCTAAGTACCTCGGAGTACAACTTGACCGAGGACTTACCTTCACTAAACATGTTACAACTAAAGCTGCTCAGGGCTACGGAGCTCTAGGAAAGCTGTATCGCAACCTAAGATCCATAATGCCCACACATCTCAAACAACGCTTGTATCGTGCGATTATCCCTCCCCTGATCCTGTATGGATGCGAGGCCTGGGGATCGGTGGCTCAAACCATCATCCGTAGATTGCAGGTCGTGCAGAACAGGACGCTTAGGATGATCTACGATACCGACCGTAGATTCCCATCCCATATCCTCCACACTCACTCTGGCATTCCATATATTGTGGATGTTGTGCGTGAAAGAGCTCGCACAATGTACATTAAACTTACGCCACACCCAAACCAGCTGGTCAACACCCTGGGACAATATGACCACCACCTTCCCAGGAGGCGTAAAAGCTATCGTTTACCCAAGGATGTCTTGGGTTAATTACCTCCGCGCTTCCACATTTCACCAAACATTCCACTGCATTATCGGTTTCTCGCTATCTGACACTGCTCGACTTGCTGGTTACACAAGCTGGCCGGCTAAGTGTGCAGAACTGGGCACTGGGTGCACTAGGATGGATAGACATTCTGACCGCACTCACATCCCAAGTCGGCAGTATAAGAGAGATACCAATCATCACCATTAGCTGACATTGACAAAAAGCTTGTGAAAAGACTTCACCTAATGTACCTCACGGGTAAATCCGTACCGTGGGCAGATATCCCGCCCGGGTAAACCCGAGCGACCTGTTTTTGCTCTTGGCTCTATTACCTTTTTATCGCATATGGGGCGGATGTTCTGGCCAATCACAAGCAGCGTTCTTCTCTTCGTTCCTGGCGCTAATTGGTGGCCACTTAATGCTTCCTATCTCCGTTTTGGTTACGATCGGCAGGCATTCCTTCTTCCTGCACTCTCGACGCAGGCACTTGATAGGCGTGGCCTGTTAGCTTTTACGACAGAGATCAACCTTGTTCTATATGGTATTAACTGCTTGGAGGTGATGGAGATGAGAAATAATTTTGCATTCATTTTCATTTATTAACTTTTAATTTATTTACTTAAAAGAGTAAAAGTCCGCTATCCAACACGGATAGAGACGGTTTTGGAAATGCCGTGCTACGCTGTTTGTTCTAGGAGCTTCTAGAACAAATGCCTGGAATTGTTAAAATTAAGCGAATTGACAAGAGTATAGTCTTATTCGATGCGTAGTAAAATGGTCGCGAATTGTTAGGTTGTTAAGAGTTTTGTGCGAGTTTTTGTGTAAATGAATTAAACACAATAGCAAACGTAAGGTAAAAATTGTATTGGTTTTGCTTGTTTTTATTGGGGCCAGTTTTACCCATTGTAATTAAAGGAAATAGAAAGACAAAAGGTAACTACTTGAGATTCTCTTACAATATTCCAAAATGTAATAGTTTCTTTATGTTATTTGTAAAAAAAATAGGAAGAAATTAAAACGTATAAGGTTTGTCTATGATATAATTGCTGTAAACTTAAATATTGTCTAAGGAAAACTGCAGCTCATTTTAACGTTAGTGTAAATTATAATCCTCTCACGGGTTTAAAGTTTATAAATTAATTTATTTTGTTCCAAAACTTGCCCACTCAGGTATCTTTTCGTGGGTATTAAAACACCCGCAATTTTGTTCTAGCAACGAATGATATTGGTTCTTCTGTTCAGCTACACAACATTGCATAAAGGTTCAAAACAGCAATATTATTTACAGAAAAAATATAAAGATAGAAACATCCATAGAAATGTTATGAGTAGGGGCAGAACCTTCATACAGGAAACAAAGGGTTGCGGAGTTTGGACTATACGAAGTGGGAAGGGTCAGTATGTCACATGATCACAACACAGAGGAGGCCAGGTACAGTCAACGCAGCAACTTGGTAGATAAAGTTTCTGCATAACATACATTCAACGTTGTCATCACTTGTAGTAAAATATTCACTCCCAAATTCTTCTACAGGGTGTTTAAAAGTGTCCGATATTGCAACAGGAGTTGGGATTGGTCAAAACTGGAATAAATTTTTTTTGTAAACATATATCCAGAAACAAATACGTGTCGAAATATGAGCCATTTAACAAAACTGTGCAACGTACACACATTTTAATGCCTTCAAATGTCCCCATAGCCAGAAATCCAATGGATTGAGGTCCAGCGAACGGGGAGGCCAAGCTAATAGACCTCCTCGACCAATCCATCGTCCATTAAATGTTTGGTTTAAGCACCAGGATCCCTTCAGTCCCAGTGTGTGGGGAGGAATTGTGAGTGACTAACTCCTAGGACCACACATTTTACTGAACAGATTAACAGGTGCTGTGTATCATTGATTCCTGCACGATGAGTTACTCGTGCTTGTGGAAAGACGGTGCATGTGGTTTATGCATGACGAGGCACCACCACATTTTGTACGCATCGTGTGACGATACCTAAACCAAACATTTAATGGACGATGAATTGGTTGAGGAGGTCGAGCAGCATGGCCTCCCCGTTCGCTGGACCTCAGTCCATTGGATTTTTGGCTATGGGAAATTTAAAGACATTGGCGTATGCCAAACCTATCGAAAATTGGCATACATTGCGCATTTTTCTAAAACGGCTCATATCTCCTCAAATATTCGTTTCCGGACATGTTTATGGGGACATTTATTCTAGTTTTGACCAATCGCAACTCGTGTTGCAATAACGGACACTTTTTAAACACTATGTACAATTGCAGCAATACATGAATATTTCGATTTTCGTGCTGGAAGCATTTCACTGTGTGTGGAACTAATGAACACACAATGCACTGTAGGCAGTGTGTTTTGTGCTGCCTGTACTCGTGCAATGACATCACGCTCTGCCCATATGAACACCTCATTTCGCGGCAGCTGTATGAAGGTTCGAAGCCTAGTTATGGGTGAGTGATATTGTCGGCAGTTTTTTCCAACCCTCTTCATGTTCCCAAATGGAATGGTCCGCTTGAAAATACCTATAGACACTGCGAGAAATGACAGTGACCAAATTCATTTGCAGATCGATCGATGGTTTGTAAATTGCCCAGCATTTGTTTTCAGTTTACGTTTCCCTGTGCGTAGGGCAGAAGTGTACATCAACAACATTGGCCAGGTAAACAACACACACGGACTCACACAGACACAGACACACACATATACACACACAGACAGACACACACATACACACATATACACATACAGACACACACATACACACATATACACATACAGACAGACACACACATACACACATACGCATACACACAGACACACACATACATACGCATACACACAGACACACACACATACATATACACACACATACAGACACACACATACACACATACGCATACACACATACACATACACACATACACATACACATACACACAGACACACACATACACATACACACACAGACACACACAAACACACACAGACACATACACACACACGGACTCACACAGACACACAGACACATACACACATACACACACAGACACACACATACACACACAGTCACACACATACACACACACGGACTCACACAAACACACACAGACACATACACACACACGGACTCACACAGACACACACAGACACACACACAGACACAGACACACACAGACACATACACACATACACATAGACACACATACTCACACACTCACACACACACATACACACAGACACACAGACACACAGATCCACCTATACACACAGACACACACATACACACAGACCCACCTATACACACAGACACACACATACACACACATACACACACATACACACAGACACACCTATACACACAGACACACACATACACACAGACACACACATACACACAGACACACACATACACACAGACCCACCTATACACACAGACACACACATACACACACATACACACAGACACACCTATACACACAGACACACACAGACACACACATACTTTTTTTTTTTTTTTTTTTTTTAAATTAACGTCCTCCAACATTGCGTCATATCGGACGGTGAGTGAATGAAACGGATGAAATGATGCTCAAATGAGCCCGAGGTCCATGGAGCTTATAAGTTACCCGACATTCGTCTTCTCAGGATAAGGGAAAATCTCGGGAAAAAACCTTACCCGGATAACTTACCCTAAGCGAGAGTCGAACTCGCGACCTCTTGAACGTGAGGCAGACACGCTAACCATCACGCTACCGAGCACACACATACACACAGACACACACAGACACACACATACACACAGACACCGACACACACACACAGACACACACATACACACAGACACACACATACACACATACACACAGACACACACATACACACAGACACACACAGACACACACATACACACAGACATACACACACATACACAGAGACACACACATACACAGAGACACACACAGACACACACATACACACAGACACACACATACACACAGACACACACAGACACACACATACACACATACACACAGACACACACCTACACACAGACACACACATACACACAGACACACACACACACATACACACAGACACACACATACACACAGACACACACATACACACACAGACACACACACAAGGCTATTACACGGCTTATGTTGCCAGCTATCTTGCGTGGCAATGCTCCTTACTCGTATCTTTGTGCAGTAATGTAATAACGCATCTTAAAGTCTATATCATGGACAAACGTCTTCCAAAGTGTGCATTTGGATAATCTTTAAACGCTTTGCACTCAGAGCGAGCTGTTACGGAACTTGGTACTTGACAAGCTCACGTTGCACTCAGAGAGAATTTTAACCATGTTCCACAAGGGGAGATTCTCCAGGGGCCCTAGCTCAAACTAAATATCATACTTCTGTTAATATTGAACGTTTATACACATCATGTTCCTGCTAAGTTATTTATGATGTAATTTATATAACGTATTTATAGTATTTGGATAGGTTAAGCACATAATAAAATATACAGATGTTTCTTTACCAATATTCGTATGTGTAAGTCAGTTGCAATTGAAAATAGTAAAATCCGATCGTGTCAGCGTGCGTAAGAAAGGGATCAAAGCTGTACGCTATTAAGTGCATGCTTTAATTTGTATCTACACTTGAGAACAATCATAATTTATTACTGATTTTCAAAACATTACGTGAGAAGCAAGTTTGACACAAAGATTTCGATTGGAGGCTTTAGATTTGGAGAAGCAGACGGAGGAAGGGTAATGAGAAGTTTGGGAGAGACATAAAAACCCTGGGAGAGAATATCTCGGTATTTGGAACACAATTTGTATCTTAAATTTTTGTCTCCGACCATTTCCTACGGAGATATTTTATTATTGTAGAAAACAAGCTGGCAACACTGCAGCTGGTATGGGTGTCACTTTCACTAGGTCAGTACATAAACAAACATGCTTCACTACTGCTACCACGAGTCTCGTGAAGGTAAATAAATAACATGCCATCTCCTTCCATCATCACTGTACGAGTGTAGACCAATCACAATCGTTAGCTCCCAAAACATTACACAACCCTGCAAGCGACCGACCTGTTTACTCCTACAAACTGGTTCATTTCCATGACCAACCTCAACGCAACGTTGTCCAGTTACTTCACGAGTATTCTTCACGTATTTTAACTCTGGTCCAAAAGACCCCATATACTGACCGTAAGGAATCGCGGCAGTGACCACGTCCCACTCTCCACCACTGGACTCCGCTCCTGACGTCTACAGTGGACAGAGGTGGGGGATCCAGCGGCCTGGCGGTATTCTATGTTCCACAAAGCAATAACAGGAACTCAGTCAGTCATTTGGAAGGTTAAGGTAACTAAGTTTGTATAGCTATCGATACCGAAATATTTAGAGTATGTTGCTTGTGCAATGAAACAGAATCATTGCATTTATGATACCGTGGTAGGAGTTAAACATTTCTATTCGAGGCCATAATTGTCAGAGTGATTCTTCAGTACCTCTTTTGTCCTTAGGAAGAGAACTGAAGGTTTCTGCAGTCTTCTCTGTATAAGTACATGCAAAAAGGCAGTTAGAAACCAAAGTTGGTATTTAAGTTTAATATCTTTCAAGGATGCGACAAGAGGATTTTGCAGAAATTGCTCCATCCTAAACTACCCTTTACATGGAACATTTTTCGAAAATTTTGATTTTCTTGAAAATGGCTCTAACGATTTTGATTGAAATGACATGTTTAAGATTATTTTATTACAAGTGAATTTTGAATTCTGAATTTTCTGACTATAGCCCATTTAGTCCCTGGCACGGGGTGCACTCAGCCTCGTTAGTCCCGGGGGGACCAATTGAGGAACTACTTGATGGAAAGTTAGCGGCTCCAGGTCGTGAAGACCGCATAACTGCACCCCACCAATGACGCCTCTAGTGGGCCGAGGTGGGGGAAGCAGCGGCTGGGCGGTAAGGCTTGCCTCTTCATGGGCTGTAGTTTAGAAGGAAGTTGCCGACTACCTGGGGATGAAGGATTAAACTGTTTTTGAATGTTAGCATTAGAAACTGTAATGACTGAAGTATTATCTGCTTCCTTCTGAATTATCAATAGATGTACGGTTTAAAATACAGTTTCCGCAATAAAAATGGGAAATGTAAGTTGCCGTAAGTCGTTGAACCGGTAAGCGGCAAGCGGCAAAGCTTGTGCTATCACGAGCGAGTCTTCGGTGCTACGGACTGCCGATAATTGATCACAGTAACACACTTCTGTACTATAAACGATCGCAAGACTGTAGAACACGAGAGACAAATTTTAGAAAAAACATTCCTTTGTCACTCACAAGCAGTATCAAAATGTTACACATTCAACATTGTAATATGAAAGCAACATGAGGAGCCACACATATCCTTCAGTTGTGTGAATATACATTAGGTTCAGGAAATGGTGGACAGTATGAGAAACTCAGAAGACAGTGACTGATGCACATATGGGAACAACAAATAGCAGGCAGTTAAGGTGATTGACGGACAATGTAAAACGCAGTGAAAAAATTAGGAAAGTGAATGTAAGAAAACGGTGTAGTTGGAATAGGCACAGAGATGCAGTGAATGGAAGTGGTTCAGTCCACGATTCCAATCACACAATCAGTACAACTTCTCGTGCTCGTCGACGTTCTCACCATCTCCCTGGCTCAAACTATGCTCTACCGTACCTATAGGGGAAATGGACACGTTCATAATGAGAGGAAAAATGAGGTCTGTCTCAGTCTTGTGATTCCGTCACACAGTCACTCCCTGTGGACCATCCAATCATGATCCATATTTTACATGAAAAGACAGTGAAGCGGCAGGAGAAAGCGTTCCTTACCACGTTGTGTCACGTCAAGAAGTTGCATTACAACCTGGATCTTACATCTAATAAACTTTTCCCAATGCTGATATAGTTAATGCTTATTAGGTTCGTACTCCAGTTTTTAACATCACCATTCCTCCGGTTTATAACAGCTGGCGCCATCTTCCGGAAGCCAAACTCCATGCCTCTCTGTTTCTCCATTGTTCTGGGTCCAAATTTCTTGATGCTAAGGCTGCTTGCTTGTACATCATCCATCCAAGTTGTCATCGGACGTCCCCTTTTTCTTCTTTCTTCTGGTATCCATTCCAGGATTTTCTTTGGCAGTCGTTCCTCTGGCATTCTTTTAACGTACCCATAACACTGTAGTCTTTTCTTCTGTATAATATCTAAAATATCGTGTTCTTCTTTACTCTCATAATTTCCTTTATTTTCTGGTTATTTATTCTTTGCAATCTTGATTTTGTAGCAAATTTTCTCAATACATCCATTTCTGTGGCACGGATTTTATTATTTTCTGTAGTTGGTATTTGCCATACCTTTGCATCATATGCAAGGATACTTTGGATTACTGTTTTATAAATCTGTAATTTCCGATTCATGATAAACGTTGTTCTCCCGGAACAATACAATGAACTTTTGAAGCAATTATGCCACACATTCTCTTCACAATTTGAAGTCCTAAAAACATTTGAAACCAAAGTCGAATTATTTTGCACTTTTGAAGTTCCCATATAGTGAGGCTTCACTCGAGCTACAAAATATGAAACTACTTGCACTGCAGAATTCCACGACTGCAAAATGTCCTGAGAAAGAAGTGTGGGAATTATTTAGGTCTCTGTTCTGCTGTGAGTATCCGAGATTACGTTTGTTTACATCTAGTTTAATGGCAGTCTTTGGCTCCACTTATATCTGAGAACAAACATTTTCAAAAATGAACTACATTAAAAGTGAGTATCGCAACGAGATAAGTGACGATCACCTTACGCATCTTTTGAGACTGTACACTTTATCTTTTGCACCAAATATTGAAGACCTTCTGAAACGTAAATCGTGCCAAAGAAAGTAATCCAAAAAAGACATCGTGGGTTAATCAGGAGTAGAGTATGAATGTGTACGCCTTTGATTTCCTGTACGTAAGAATGTGTCGCCACTGGAACTCAGTAACCACGGATACATGCGTCATTATGTTCCAGGGAGTGGAAGGAGGTGACTTCAACCTCCCCTAACTTGCCTGTGGTTGAGCACCCCTGAGATATATGGATGGACAGGAATGGAAGGATGTGTTAAATCTAATTTGTTAAAGGCTGTGAATTTGGGTGCGTAAAATGTTTAGTCATTGTAAAACCGGTTTAATAAATAAAAATAAGAAGTGTAAGGTATGTTCCACATAACAAAATAGGAAGTAGAAAGAAAGAAGTAACTTTGAATGTCAAGTTTCCATGATGTTTGCCCGGTAATTGGTACATTGCGAGTCGCTTTGTGAGCTCTTCAAGTTTTAAACGAATTTGTTCTCCACGAGCAACGAAACTAAGCAAAACGTTACTGCAGAATATTAGTCTTCTTTGCCGCCTTTAGCTTCCTATTGTCTTGACCACTTAACGGCGAGAGAGTAGAAATAAATTCAATCGGCCCTACAAAACTAATGGAACTACACTAAGCATCATGAAAAAGAAAGGGAAAAAGCTTTCCAATTGTAGCAAGGGGTGAAGGCGAATTTAACGAGCACCAGATGCTGTAGAGCGAAACCGGAAGATTGGCGTGTCCTAGGCCAGTGCTTCCGGTTCCGGATCGTCTGTTTAACGACGGCTACTCCGGAACTCATTTTGTTCTCTCATTACACACGTTTTTTTCTATGAAATGTATTTCATTAGTTATACACCTTTAACGTGTTAGAAACAATCTAGTGGTTCAGCGTTAAATATCAAAGTTTTATGCTAAATAGTGTTCAGATTAGCCCATAAATCCACATGCTGTTCCATTTAGAAACAGGGACAGAAAAACTAAAACTATGATTATGTCTCTTGCATACACTTGTTTGTATCTTGCAACTCATGTTTATATTGAACAAGTTACTTATACTCCTACATTTCATTTATCTATCGTCATTTATTACTACAAATAACAAACAGCCCCGAGCGCAACATCCCTTCACTGGCCAAGGCTTACCGCCCGGCCGCTGCATCCCCCACCTCTGCCCACTACAGGCGTCATGAGTGCGGTGCAGTACTAGAGGGTGGGACATGGTCAGCCCCCAAGCCCTCCCGGTCAGTTATGCGGCCATCGCGACCCGGGGCCGCTATTTCTTTATAAAGTAGCTCCTCAATTGGGAAATAACGAGGCTGAGTGCACCCCGTGGCAGCCCTCCCAGTGGTACGGAGGCGGTCTAGTCATTTATTACTGATGTTGTAAAATCGAAAAGAGGAATTCTTCACTTTGAGTTTCTATAGCCTAAGTACATGTTACATTTGCTCTGATTAATGTGGGCCTGACATTTATTGGATGTCTGTGAATGCAGGGTGGAACGAAACAGGCCGTGAACGACAAGGCATTACAAAGGGCTACCATATTAAGATTTAGCATATCTGTCAGTTTTATCGGCAATTAATGTAAACGATACAAGCAATATGAAGGGGGATTGGGGTCGATATACCTACTCTTGTGCAACCCGTTCCTTGCTGTTTACACTGGTAACACTCAAGTTGTGCGCAGGCGCGTGTCTGTGGCTCAAGTTTTACGTGCTCGCGTCCGAAAAACCCAAATAGATGATCTATTGCTTTGTACAGCATGACAGAGTGAGCGCTGCAGTAACAAGTAACATGGCGATCCATTACTAAGACCTAAAGAGAGCTCCCCTACTGATATTTAGGGCTGGATTAATTCCCCATTAAGGGCTGAAAGGGCTTGTGTATCGGGGATTGGTCTTCATCACTAAAACAGCCTTGCACCAGACCAAAATTGAATACACATCAGTGGCCACAAATCTATTACTAATCAATTTTTACTGCACAAAGTCGTATACCACGTTCTATACAAATTAATTAAAATAAGTGGAAAGGAAAAAGACCACAGCTTTAATTACAAAAGAAAAAGTAGCAACAATGGCTCATGCTGAACACATCACCATGTGGTAATGTTTTTCTGGTTTTCTATGTATCTCTAGTCAATCTGAAATGCTGTTTCTCGTGTTTATTAACTTGATAATGTATATGCTGATCGGCAAATATGAATGTAGAATGGAACACCGCATGTTTATTTTGTGTATAGGCAAACACAAAAGTTTACCTGCATTCAAAACTCAAATAGCCAGTTCATAGATGTAGAAAACTTATGAGGATAAACAGTACATCTCTCAGCCAATGAGAGGAGTGACACAAACACCCTCACACATATATTAACAGTTCTTAATAAAGGGGCAAAAGCTAAATGAAACATCTGATGTGTTACACTCACATGACTTTCTCTACTCTTGTACTAATCATTCTTACAAACTCTTATTCCTATATCTTCTTCGTGTTAGTTGAGATAAACATTTTCAGAAATTATCTTATTACCTATTTCCTTGTAGGTACAAGGGCAATATGGGAATACAGTAGGCTTTGAGCGATAGTCAAATCTTTTAAAGCTTTCTAATTCTGTTCTCTTTGCACGGCTGACATAAAGAAAAAAAAATAACTATGTTCCATTTAAAGAAAGTTTAAGTTTTCCAAAACTCACACAAAAAACGAGGAATATTTCCGAAATGGTTCACTCTACAAACATTTATATGGACATAAATTGCGTGTTTTAGGAATATATAAATTGTATGTACCTACAGTAAGATTTGTTCTATCTCTTACTGTTATGCAAAAGTCATCAAGAGTAAACAGGACTACATGGGCTATAGCCAGAACATTCAAAATATACATTTCATTTGTCATAAAAATAACTTTAATATATGGCATTTCAAACAAGGCTGTTCGAGCCATTTTCGAGAAAATTAAAATTTTGGAAACAATTTCAATTTAAAGGGTGGTTTAGAGTGGAGAAATTTTCTTCAAAATCTTCGTGTCGCATCCTTAAAAGAAATTTAATTTAAATACCAACTTTGGTTCTTAACCCACAGACGCGCGGACCTTTTCTAAAAATGCTATATTTTTGGATTTAGGGGGTCTCAAGACATATATTTCCGGTGAAATCTCGACATTGAATTTTTGGGTGGAATACAATACTTCCTCTACTAACTATACGTAGTAGAGAAACTGAAAATACCTACGGTTAATACTCATTTCATATAGAAGCAATCAACGCAAAGGACATTGGACCAACACTTTTCTCCTGTTACAGTAATGTACGCAACACTTTCTCATTATATTAGGCAGTGTGCGTATATAAAACTACGATAGTTCCATTCAGGTAGATGCTCCTCCGTTATATCCGTTAACCCCATACTGCTTCATTGATTTTAGCATGGAGGCCATAGCTTCACACAAAATTATTAATACTCACTTCACGACACGTCCATGTGGACCTCATCGATGGCGACGGAATTACCTCAAATATTCATTTAGCCTTTCACTACTAACAACAGATGCAACTCTCAGAGGACTGTCCTCTGTGTACAGGTTCCTTCCCTCTCACTACTAACAACAGATGCATCTCTCAGAGTACTGTCCTCCTCTGTGGTTAGGTTTCTTCACTCTCACTACTAACAACAGATGCATCTCTCAGAGTACTGTCCTCCTCTGTGGTTAGGTTCCTTCCCTCTCACTACTAACAACAGATGCATCTCTCAGAGTACTGTCCTCCTCTGTGGTTAGCTTTCTTCCCTCTCACTGCTAACAACAGATGCATCTCTCAGAGTACTGTCCTCCTCTGTGGTTAGGTTCCTTCCCTCTCACTACTAACAACACATGCATCTCTCAGAGTACTGTCCTCCTCTGTGTACAGGTTCCTTCCCTCTCACTACTAACAACAGATGCATCTCTCAGAGTACTGTCCTCCTCTGTGGTTAGGTTTCTTCACTCTCACTACTAACAACAGATGCATCTCTCAGAGTACTGTCCTCCTCTGTGGTTAGGTTCCTTCCCTCTCACTACTAACAACAGATGCATCTCTCAGAGTACTGTCCTCCTCTGTGTACAGGTTCCTTCCCTCTCACTACTAACAGCAGATGCATCTCTCAGAGTACTGTCCTCCTCTGTGGTTAGGTTTCTTCACTCTCACTACTAACAACAGATGCAACTCTCAGAGTACTGTCCTCCTCTGTGGTTAGGTTCCTTCCCTCTCACTACTAACAACAGATGCATCTCTCAGAGTACTGTCCTCCTCTGTGTACAGGTTCCTTCCCTCTCACTACTAACAACAGATGCATCTCTCAGAGTACTGTCCTCCTCTGTGTACAGGTTCCTTCCCTCTCACTGCTAACAACAGATGCATCTCTCAGAGTACTGTCCTCCTCTGTGTACAGGTTCCTTCCCTCTCACTACTAACAACAGATGCATCTCTCAGAGTACTGTCCTCCTCTGTGTACAGGTTCCTTCCCTCTCACTACTAACAACAGATGCAACTCTCAGAGTACTGTCCTCCTCTGCGTTTAGGTTCCTTCCCTCTCACTGCTAACAACAGATGCACCTTTCAGAGTACTGTCCTCCTCTGCGTTTAGGTTCCTTCCCTCTCACTGCTAACAACAGATGCATCTCTCAGAGTACTGTCCTCCTCTGTGGTTAGGTTCCTTCCCTCTCACTGCTAACAACAGATGCAACTCTCAGAGTACTGTCCTCCTCTGTGTACAGGTTCCTTCACTCTCACTACTAACAGCAGATGCATCTCTCAGAGTACTGTCCTCCTCTGTGGTTAGGTTTCTTCACTCTCACTACTAACAACAGATGCATCTCTCAGAGTACTGTCCTCCTCTGTGGTTAGGTTTCTTCACTCTCACTACTAACAACAGATGCATCTCTCAGAGTACTGTCCTCCTCTGTGGTTAGGTTTCTTCACTCTCACTACTAACAACAGATGCATCTCTCAGAGTACTGTCCTCCTCTGTGGTTAGGTTTCTTCACTCTCACTACTAACAACAGATGCATCTCTCAGAGTACTGTCCTCCTCTGTGGTTAGGTTCCTTCCCTCTCACTACTAACAACAGATGCAACTCTCAGAGTACTGTCCTCCTCTGTGTACAGGTTCCTTCCCTCTCACTACTAACAACAGATGCAACTCTCAGATTACTGTCCTCCTCTGTGTACAGGTTCCTTCCCTCTCACTACTAACAACAGATGCAACTCTCAGAGTACTGTCCTCCTCTGTGTACAGGTTCCTTCCCTCTCACTACTAACAACAGATGCATCTCTCAGAGTACTGTCCTCCTCTGTGTACAGGTTCCTTCCCTCTCACTACTAACAACAGATGCATCTCTCAGAGTACTGTCCTCCTCTGTGTACAGGTACCTTCCCTCTCACTACTAACAACAGATGCAACTCTCAGAGTACTGTCCTCCTCTGTGTACAGGTTGCTTCCCTCTCACTACTAACAACAGATGCGTCTCTCAGAGTACTGTCCTCCTCTGTGGTTAGGTTTCTTCACTCTCACTACTAACAACAGATGAATCTCTCAGAGTACTGTCCTCCTCTGTGGTTAGGTTCCTTCCCTCTCACTACTAACAACAGATGCAACTCTCAGAGTACTGTCCTCCTCTGTGGTTAGGTTCCTTCCCTCTCACTACTAACAACAGATGCAACTCTCAGAGTACTGTTCTCCTCTGTGGTTAGGTTCCTTCCCTCTCACTACTAACAACAGATGCAACTCTCAGAGTACTGTCCTCCTCTGTGGTTAGGTTCCTTCCCTCTCACTACTAACAACAGATGCATCTCTCAGAGTACTGTCCTCCTCTGTGGTTAGGTTCCTTCCCTCTCACTGCTAACAACAGATGCATCTCTCAGAGTACTGTCCTCCTCTGTGGTTATGTTTCTTCACTCTCACTACTAACAACAGATGCATCTCTCAGAGTACTGTCCTCCTCTGTGGTTAGGTTCCTTCCCTCTCACTGCTAACAACATATGCATCTCTCAGAGTACTGTCCTCCTCTGTGGTTAGGTTCCTTCCCTCTCACTGCTAACAACAGATGCATCTCTCAGAGTACTGTCCTCCTCTGTGGTTATGTTTCTTCACTCTCACTACCAACAACAGATGCATCTCTCAGAGTACTGTCCTCCTCTGTGGTTAGGTTCCTTCCCTCTCACTGCTAACAACAGATGCATCTCTCAGAGTACTGTCCTCCTCTGTGGTTAGGTTCCTTCCCTCTCACTACTAACAACAGATGCAACTCTCAGAGTACTGTCCTCCTCTGTGTACAAGTTTCTTCCCTCTCACTACTAACAACAGATGCATCTCTCAGAGTACTGTCCTCCTCTGTGGTTAGGTTCCTTCCCTCTCACTACTAACAACAGATGCAACTCTCAGAGTACTGTCCTCCTCTGTGGTTAGGTTCCTTCCCTCTCACTACTAACAACAGATGCATCTCTCAGAGTACTGTCCTCTGTGGTTAGGTTTCTTCACTCTCACTGCTAACAACAGATGCAACTCTCAGAGTACTGTCCTCCTCTGTGGTTAGGTTTCTTCACTCTCACTACTAACAACAGATGCAACTCTCACAGTACTGTCCTCCTCTGTGGTTATGTTCCTTCCCTCTCACTACTAACAACAGATGCATCTCTCAGAGTACTGTCCTCCTCTGTGTACAGGTTCCTTCCCTCTCACTACTAACAACAGATGCATCTCTCAGAGTACTGTCCTCCCCTGCGTTTAGGTTCCTTCCCTTAAATCGGAAGCACTACCTCCCATGAAGGAGAGTCACTAACAGCATTATTGCCCTTGATAAATTCACTAAATATTGAAAACGCGCAATAATTGCGCTTTTGCTCATCCTCGTTGTTCCGTCCTACATTCACAGAAAACCAATGGAGGCCATTTTGCTCAGGTTGCCCAAAGTATTAAGGACTCTGAGTTTTTCAACTCGAGTGCCCCACCATAAAATTAACGTTTACCCCCGATTTCAAATTGGTAAGCGGAAAATATCTTCATCGTAGTATTAACTTTGCAGTAATAAAAACCTGACTTCATTCATCCATAGTTACACAGACTTGTTTACTACAATTAAGCTGTCGGATTAACAGAATTTAAATATCAACAAATGAAAATGTAGTTACGTAATGTGGAAGGAACAGCATCTACTAATTGTTAGGATGCTTTCTGCTCTCTCTCTGTCTCTCTTTTTTTTTTTTTTTTTTTTTTTTTTTTTTGTGAGGAGGTACTTCTCCCCCGTATTTATAAATTAAAGGTGACGGGTACAACTTTGCAAGAGATTGTACTAACATCAGGAAACCTTAATGTTTCTTTTGTTTCTTTGAACGCAGTGCTGCGATTGTGCTTAGCTACAAAGGATGCTAAAATTACATTTATGATTTGCATAAGTACATGTACTATCTGTAATTTGAGCAGTTAGAGTTCTACAGTAATACCTAAGCGTCTTTTGTGGCGTATTTTAGTGAAATACACAAGCGTATTAAACAAACATTTAGGTCTAATCAGCAAGTGCAGAGAAAAAGTTTAAATTGCAAACCACCTGATACCCTGTAGTAAGTAAAGGAGATTCCATATTAAATGAACAAATGGATTTTGTCATACAATTACTGATTTAGATACATGATATAGGTGAAGTGCGTAAGGCTGCACAAAATTTTCGTTTATTTTTTGTTTTATTTGTTAATTTCCCTTCTATATAAGCAAAGGTTTACAACACTGATGAGAAAACATGTAATATGTAAAATGTGCATGTAGTGTATTTTATTTCCAACTGTATACCTCATTTAAATACTAAGTGTAACTTTTCTGGCCAAAATTGTTTACGTTAAGCTTTCTTATTTCCCCCTTTTTCTCTTCCTTTTGTGGGTAAAGGAGAAAAGATAACATCTAAAGAGTTTAAAATGAATTTTCAAAACTCAAGCAACGTTTTAGCATCAAGTATCTTGGATGACAGCTTAACGGTTTGCTACCGTGTAACTCAGTTATAACATTTAAAGCAAAAGAAATACGCTTCTTCTGAAGGTGCCGAGGCAATAAACCAACTCCAGAAGTAATTGTTCGTATCCTATGTGGTGTATATGGGATCTAGTAAACAACTGACTTAGTATTACCAATTAACTCTTCGTACTTTTTAACAAGTACTGATGGTATCTGTCTAGTTCCCCTTGTTTCAATTGTACTGCTTACTGACAGTGTTAATAAATTGTTATTTCAACAACTTGAGTATTTCAGTCCCACGACGTGACAAAGTGACATTACAGTGGCTTTCTGTCTTAAAGTGTTGAAAACATTAAAACTGCATACCATACCGTTTTTGCACCTAGAATCCAATTTTAGGAAACTTTAGGAAATTTAAAAAAATGTAGTGGCCTAAGTTGAAGAATTTCAAGAAACAGTTCAGGCTTTCTCAGACATTGTTGTACGTAACCTTAACCCTCGTGCTCCCCTTAAAAATAGTACAAACTCTTGGTCCTTCGGGTCATAGTGACCCAATGAAGAACATTCTAACAATTAGTGTTATGCAAGTGTTTTATGTTATCAAGTTACATTTACTTCTTGCTTAGCGCAGATAAATTACTATTATGTAATGTTACTTTGGTAACATTAACGGAGGGGGCACCTCGCTCACAGTGACCTCAAACAGATCCATTGCAGCTAACAATCCCCAGGAGGAGGGGATAAAGTGAGGCTACCGTACAAAGCCACAGAGACGCGCAGAAGTCCCTAGTAGTGCTGAGATCTCCTCATCCAAGTCCTGCCGAGCAGCCACCATTCCGCAGGTCCGGTGTTGTACAAGCGTCCCCACCCACGAGAGGACAGCGACTACCCAACGCCACCTAGCACCCGGAACATAAAGAAATGGTATGGAGGCAAATGATGGAAAGAAATCGCGCTATGAAATTAGTGACAAGTGAAAACCCAAGTCAGAGTGCACAGTCGACGGGAATCGAACCCGGCACCTGCCGATTGTGACCCACACACTTCACCCCGGCGCCACCTGCGATACTTAGAAATAAAAGCTCACAACTTCCCCAAACCTAACACTTTAAATTGCAACAGAAGCCACTTTTGGTTTACATGCTTTATAACAGATAAACGGCACAAACGGGGCGTATTTTATGAGATAAGAACCCGGTCTCTAATTATTACATTGCCTAGTATGTTATTGCTCTGAGGAGGTGAAGTGCTCATGTTGAGAGCAGAGAAGCGCTCGTTGTGACGTCATAGAGCACCACTATAGCTGGAGAACCGATAACCGCTCTGTATGCAACTGCAGTTTGCGCCTTTATAGCAGGCAATCCGCCGCTCAGCCTCACCGGTAGAGTTGCCTGCACATCGGGAGGAAATATTACCAACAGTACAGGCTGCACATACCTACATAGTATACAATTTGGTTTATGCTTCTTTTTCAATTAACAACATATTTAGAAGGCTGTAACGGACTTTTACTTTCTCTACTACATAGAGCAAGCAGAGGAAGTATTGTAATCCACGCAAAATTTCGATATCGAGATTTCACTGGAAATGTATGTTTTGTGGCTCCCAGAATACAACAAAAAGCATAAGCGTTTTAGAAAATGGTCCGTGTGTGTGTGTGTGTGTGTGTGTGTGTGTGTGTGTGTGTGTGTGTGTGTGTGTGTATGTGTGTTTCTGTGTTTCTGTATGTCTGTGAACAGCATAACTGAAAAATGAAAAGTCGGTTTAAAATAATGTCCTTTAAGGATGCGGAACCAAGACTTTTAGGAACATTTCTCCTCCCTAAACTACACTTTAAATGGAAAATTTGTCAAAAATTTGTATTTTCTCGAAAACGGCTTTAACGATTTTGATTAAAATGCCATCTGTTTGAGATATTTTTATGGCAAACGAAATATATATTTTGAATTTTCTGGCTATAACCTATGTAGTTCTGTTTACTCTGTGTGACTTTTGTATAACTGGTAAGCTGTAAGAGATAGACCACATGTTACTATACAAAAATATATATCTTCCAGAAATACAATTTATGTCCAAATAAACGTTTGTAGAGTGAACCATTTCGGAGATATTCCTTGTTATTTATGTGAGTTTTGTAAAACTTACTTCCGTCAAATGGAACATTTTTATTCATTTATTGTATGTTAGCCGTGCAAAAAGGATGAAATGTGAAAGTATTAAAAAAATTTAGCATCGCTGAAAGTCTACTGTGTTCCCATATTCCCCTTGCACCTACAAGGAAATAAGCAATAAGATAAATGCTGCAAAAGTTTATCTCAACTAACACGAAGAAGATGATAAGAATACGCGTTTGTAAGAATGGTTAGTGCAAGAGTAGAGAAAGTCATGTGAGTGGAATACATCAGATTGTTATTTAATGCGTTTTGTATTTTTGTTGTTTTAGCAGTGGTATCTGCTAATTTCCTTAATTCTTTTTGGATGTTTTAGCATAAGTGTTTTCACTGCTCCGATGACCAATACTAGCTCAGTCGACATTGCATCAAGTGTCTTGTTTCCCTTACGGTGAACGGGCAATTGTAGCTATGGATGTTGTTTTCAATAATGACATATGAATTGTTTACTGCTAAAAATCTAATTTATTGCATACTTTCCGTTACAAGTAGGTTGAGGATACGCATCTGTGAAAAAAGGCTAAAAATTTCCAAAATTTCCAAAAATTGATTTTTGTTTTATCAAATAGTATAAATCGTCTGCTTTATTTTGATATGCTTTTTATAGCCTTACGGCCTTTTTAACTATGTCACATGGCCGTCTGACTGATTGCCTGTAAGTGGTCATGTCCATTTAAATCCATACTGTTCCATTATCCTTGCTATGACTTCAAACTTAGATTTGCATGTTTTTATTTTTAGCACTGTTTGCTCTTTAAAATGCTCCACACGATGCAATTTTCAGTACTTATGCATGAAATTTGGTGTATCTGCTTAGAAATATCATTAAAAATAAATTATGGGATAATTTTCTCATAAAGTGAATAACTGCTGAGTAATTAAATATTAAAGTTTACATTTCGAAATTTAAATGAAAAAATAATGAATTTAAACTTTAAAATTTATTTTTATCCAAACTAATAACAAGATTAAGAAATTATCTCATCAATTTGCTGACATTCTTTTACAGGAAATAACTGAAAATTATCAAGTTTTTCAAATCAAAATTGCATCATGGGGAACCATTTATACAAATATTAAAAACAAATATAATAAAATATTAATATGTTAGCAACTAATCTGACTAAATGTATGAACTTTAGCACAGTAGCTCCTCACTATACAGTGATTGTTTTGTTAAAATTTCAAATCAATCCAATGAAAACTGTAGATTTTCAAAATTTCACAGATGGGTAGCTTATTCGAGCTCTACACTTACAAGTTCCTGTCCGTCACACGACGCTACATTTCTTCGTCTTTAAAAAATGTTTCTCACAACCTTAAATGTGCCAACTTTTTCAAATCGGCGACTCTTGTCTTTCATAGAATATTAACCAGATTATTGCGAGTACATTGTGTATTCTTGGTTCACATCCATTCATAGTATTTTAAGCTATCTGTGACGTTTACACAATAATTATTTACATAATTAATCCAATGATTGAAACAACTGCAATGTATTATTTGACAATGATTTGAAAGTATGGTATTTTAACTTTAATTCTTTGAAAATAAGGAAGACGCAACATGTGTGAACCAACCAGGACACTGAATTAAAGTGTTGGTGGTTGTGGTACCAGCTAGGGGAACTATGCCCACTTTAGTCGTACAATTTTGCACAAAAATGCGCACAAAAAAGTGACAGCATTATTGAAGGGTCACTTCTCGTATTCTTATATTAAAAGTAATTTCTACCGCATTTAACCTCTCAAAATGTTAAACATTTAGGTCCACATTTCCAAGCCTTCTTTTCAATATTACACATGTCATTTATCAATTCAATTGTATCTACGAAATAGTCTAAGAATTTCAAATCATGTCCGTTTAATCTGCTTACTTACCAGTTACTTTTCTATGTCACCTTAATTGTCTTTTAAACTGAGTCACAATTCACAACGCGTGACCTTGCAACTCAGCTGTTCCGTTCTATTGTAACCTGGAAACAAAGTACTGCTCAACTCTGAGCGTGTGCTTTCTTTCAAGCTGAATCCGACGATAAAGTCACTAAAACTGCCTTCTCCGTGCGTGCCGACTCGCGTATGTAGCCGAGATTTAAGTACCGGCTATTTTTTGTAAATTGAGTTTCGGGAAGCTTTTCGTAACAAGAACTCTCTGGAAATGGCCTGTGTTCTTTGCCGACATGGTCGCACTTGCTAACAACGTAGTGGCGTGAGTTAGCTGAGTGAACGTGCGGCCGGCAGCAAAATACTTTCCCATTGTAGGTTGAAAATTTTAATTTTAAGTATACCTATATAAATATGTACTAAAATAAACTAAAGAAGAAATTCAAATGTATAAGTCTGCACTAGAAGCCATTTTGCCTATGACGCGGAGGACCCGGGTTCGATCCCCGGTACCAGCATGGGGATTTTATCCCCTCTGGGGGGTCTGACATGGGGTGCACTCAGCCTCGTTAGGTCCCGGGGGGACCAATTGAGGAGCTACTTGATGGAGAAGTAGCGGCCCCAGGTCTAGAAGACCGCATAACTGGCCGGGAGGGCTCGGGGTGCTGATCACGTCCCACCCTCCAGTACTGCACCTCACCAATGACGCCTGTAGTGGGCAGAGGTGGGGGACGCAGCGGCTGGGCGGTAGGCCTTGGCCCTTCTTGGGCTGTCGCGCCGGGGTTTAGTTAGTTTAGTAGTTTAGAAGCCATTTAATCTGTGCTTACAAATGTTTCTGTTTCCCTGCTAAGGATTGAGTTTAATTTCCCTTCTTTAGTGTAAACAAAGTTGCTCTGTTTACCTACAAATGTAAGAATTACCTGATATACTTCAACGAAAGAATTCGAAAGGAAGGTTAAGCATCTTCACTCCACTTTGCCATAAATGAAGGTATGTTTTGTCGATGGAACTATGGTAGAGGGTATTTATGATATCTAGCTAAGCCCACTGTACGCCTCAGTTGGAAAGCAGCTGTTACCAAAGCACATCAATGACAGTTCTCAATGATTTATGTACAACTTGCGTCCCTATTCTCCAAAAGGGATCGCCGGCCCTAAACATGAATCATCTGCAGCTCTTGGAGCTCAATTCTATTGCTTACCGTTTTAAGTAAATCATGTTAAAGCAGGCCTCTCGCACAGTCGTGACATCTAGCACACCTTCTCTAAACTCTACCTACCCCAAATGTGAACATATACCTCGTGTTTCGGCAATGGCTTCAGTTTTCATTCATTTCGAATGTTAGCCCTGGAAAATGACCCCTCCTTGCTTCATGTCGGTCTGGGTGGCTCAGTTGGTTAGACGCTGGCCTACTGAGCCCAAGGTCGCGGGTTCAAATCCGGCCCAGACCGATGGTTTTTAAATGTGCTTAAAAAGGACAGCTCCATCTCAGTAGATTTACTGGCATGTAAAAGAACTTCTGCGGGACGAAATTCTGGCACACCGGCGACGCTGATCTGATCCTAGCAAATGACAGTGTCGTTAAACAACAAAATAAATTAAATTAAATCGGTAGTTCCACACATCTCATGTGTATCAACTGAAACTCCCATACCTTCCACATATATTTTTTCTAAGAAAAAGAAATCTGATGTGTTGCACTCACATGACTAACATGGAAAATTTATAGAAATGTTTATTCTCTCGAAAATGGCTCTAAAGATTTTCATTAAAATTCCATGTGTTTAAGATCTGTTTATGATAAATGAAATGTATATTTTGAACTTTCTGGCTATAGTCTATGTAGTTCTATTCATTCCGGGTGACTTTTGCATAACTGGTAAACCCTAAGAGATAGACCAAACCTTAACATACAAAAATGTAGATCTTACCAAAACACACAATTCATGTCCAACCAACTTTTTCTTTTTTTGTAGAGTGAACCATTTCAGAGATATTCCTTGTTATTTGTGTGAGTTTTGGAAACCTTGAACTTTCGTCAAAAAGGAACATCGTTATTCATTTTTTTATATGTTAGTCGTGCGAAGAGAACGGAATTTGAAAGTTATAAAAGATTTCACTATCACTCAAGGACTGTTGCTGGCCCTGTATCGCAGTTGGTGGAGCACCTGCCTGCTGTGCTAGGGTTCCCGGGTTCGAGTCGCGGCAACGGGGTACGAATATTTCTCCAGCCAAGATTATTCCTCATCCTTCCCTAAGTCTGAAAGCATGAATGTGTATGTGAATTCAAAGTAATGTTGTTAGCTAATGCTGGATTTCTGACAATGAAGTCATTAATCCTCTTGCTCTCCAATATTTTTCACTGATGGATGGGGCACTAGAAGTGGCCGGGCATATTTGAAGGTGGTCTCGATCCATTTCCTCTTGCAGATCACATAGAGGACAGAGTGGTGAAGAATATATCCCAATTCTGTTTAAGTGTTTTGCCAGACAATCATGTCCTGTAATCAACCTGAAGGTTGCAACTGCTGTTTTTCAAGGATACTCAGGAATTACTGTTTGAATATTTTGTAGTTCCCATCTTTTATTTTTTGATTTTTCATAGTAATATTTTGCAATAATTTTTTTGAATTCAGAGTTGACTAATCTTTTAGCTGCATAAAATGGTAGATTAACTATTGATTTCTGCACATTACCGGTACCTTTTTTTGCAAGAAAATCAGCTTTCTCATTACCACTCAGTCCACAGTGAGCTAGTATCCATTGGAAGACTAGGTGTTTTTGAAGTGCTGTTAGATGGGTAAGGATTTTCCAACATTCTATAATTGTTTGGTTTTTTGGTGACAACTTGGAAGTAATTGCTATAATTGCTGCCCTGGAATCTGAGAGAATAACTGCTTGCTGAAAATGTGAAATTCTGTACAAAAGATTTTGTAGGGGAATTCAAAGTATAAAAACCCAAAAAATTGAAAAACCCGCCGTTAAACGTGTAACACCATTTTTCAATAGGCAAGGCCGCCAATATGACCTCTGCAGTTAAAGGTGGGATATAAATGGAAAAATAAAAAAAATGCCTACTGTATTCCCATATTCCCCTTGTACCTACAAAAAATAAGTAATACGATAATTTCTGCCAATGTTTATCTCAACTATCACGAAAAGGATAAGGGAATAAGAATTTGTAAGAACGGTTAGTACAAGAGTAGAGAAAGTAATGTGAGTGCAGCACATCAGATTGTAATGTACAATATGAGGATGGATTATTTGTGCCCAAAATACACTGAAGGCACCGAGACACCGACACACCTGTATCAGTCGAATGCCGATTTCAACCCTAACTCTGTTCCCCAATATTGTTCAATGCAGGAAGGTAGTGATATGGTTTTCATTAACATTGCGTGTTTTATGTTTACAATACTCGCCCTTAATGACAATACGAGCACCTTTGATCTGACGTAGAAATGATGTATGGTATTTGAGCTTCAAATATCACAGTGTTTCCTTCCAAAAAGAGCTTTAAAGCGCCACCTTTTGTTTGAGGGAACGCTTTCCTTTGAGCGACAGTCTGGCACCCCGGGCTTATTAATGAATTCTAGTCTTGTATGACCAACAGGAACCACAGCGGTCACTTGTCACTAAAGATTAATTACCTTTTACCAATGGCATTTGCTTCCTCTGGTTGCAGCACGGGAAAGAAATGAGGCACGAGCACCGATGTATGGCTTTAGAGGTGAAGAATAAACGCCTGTCTGTTGTCATTTTACCCGAGCACTGGACACAAAGTGAAATATCAATTGTCTATGGAAATCCTGCTATCTCTGGTGTTAACATTTAATATATGTGGACCTGTATGGTTTACAGAGCAAAACAGGGACTTTTTCTTTTATTTTTCCTTTCTCTACAACATGTCTAGTACTGTGGGCCTCTGGCGATAAATCTGATGTGTTACACTCACATGACTTTCATTACTCTTTCACTAACCATTTCTAGAAACTCTTATTTCTCAATCTTGTTAATGTTAGTCAAGATAAACATTTGCAGAAACGGTGTAATTTTCTTGTAGGTACAAGGAGTATAGAAATACAGTAGACTTTGAGCCATGGTGAGCTGGTCGCTATATGCAGGTTTTGAGATTCCGTTCTCGGCGAACAGATAAAAAATTAGTACCGATTTTCCATTTGAGAAAAGTATAAGTATTGCTAAACTCACACAAGTAACAAGGAATATCTCCGAAATAGTTCACTCCACAAAAAAAGGGAAAAAAGTCTGTGTTTTAACGAGATCTCCATTTTTTGCATAGTAAGAACTGGTCTATCGCTTACGGTTTAGCAGTTATGCAAAAGTCATCAAAAGTCACCTAGGCTATAGAAAATTTCAAAATTCAAAACATAATTTCATCTGCCATAAAAATAAGTCAAACACATGGCATTTTAATCAAAATAGCTTGAGTTATTTTCGAGAAAATCAACATGTTCAAAAAGTTTTCCATGCAATGGGAAGTTTAGGATGGAGGAATGTTCTACAAAAACTTGGTGCCGCATCCTTGAAATATATTAAACTTAAATACCAACTTTGGTTTTTAACCGGCTTTTCGTTTGAGTTACGTTGTTCACACACAGCCACACACACACACACACACACACACACACAGAACACACACACACACACACACACAGAACACACACACACACACAGAACACACACACACACACACAGAACACACACACACACACACACAGAACACACACACACACACACACACAGAACACACACACACACACACACACACACACACAGAACACACAGACACACACAGAACACACAGACACACACACACACACAGACACACACACACACACATACACACAGAACACACAGACACACACACAGAACACACACACACACACAGAACACACACACACACACACAGAACACACACACACACACACACAGAACACACACACACACACACAGAACACACACACACACACACAGAACACACACACACACACACACACACACAGAACACACAGACACACACACACACACACACACACACACATACACACAGAACACACAGACACACACACACACACAGACACACACACACACATACACACAGAACACACAGACACACACACACACACACAGACACACAGACACACACACACACACACACACACAGAACACACATACACACAGAGAGACACACACAGACACACAAACACACACACAGAGAGACACAGACATACACACAGACACACACACACACACACAGACACACACACACACACACACATACACACAGAACACACAGACACACACACACACATACACACACACACACACACACATACACACAGAACACACAGACACACACACACACACACAGACACACAGACACACACACACACACACACACACAGAACACACATACACACAGAGAGACACACACAGACACACAAACACACACACAGAGAGACACAGACATACACACAGACACACACAGATATAGAACACACATACACACACATACACACAGACACACACACACACACACACACAGAGAGACACACATACACACAGACACACACAGATATAGAACACATACACACACAGACACACACACACACACACACACAGAGAGACACAGACATACAGAGACACACACATACACACAGACACACACAGATATAGAACACACATACACACACATACACACAGACACACAGAGACACACACACACACATACACATACACACAGAGAGACACAGATATAGAACACACATACACACACATACACACAGACACACAGAGACACACACATACACACAGAGACACACAGATATAGAACACACATACACACAGACACACACAGATATAGAACACACATACACACATACACACAGACACACAGTCACACAGAGACACACAGATATAGAACACACATACACACACAGTCACACAGACACACACAGATATAGAACACACATACACACAGACACACAGACACACAGACACACAGACACACACAGATATAGAACACACATACACACACATACACACAGACACACAGAGACACACACACACATACACATACACACAGAGAGACACAGATATAGAACACACATACACACACATACACACAGACACACAGAGACACACACATACACACAGAGACACACAGATATAGAACACACATACACACAGACACACACAGATATAGAACACACATACACACATACACACAGACACACAGTCACACAGAGACACACAGATATAGAACACACATACACACACAGTCACACAGACACACACAGATATAGAACACACATACACACATACACACAGACACACAGACACACAGACACACACAGATATAGAACACACATACACACACAGTCACACAGACACACACAGATATAGAACACACATACACACATACACACAGACACACATACACACAGAGATATAGAACACACATACACACATACACACAGACACAGGCATACAGAGACACATACACACAGACACACATACACACAGAGATATAGAACACACATACACACAGACACACACAGATATAGAACACACATACACACATACACACATACACACAGACACACAGACACACAGACACACACAGATATAGAACACACATACACACACAGTCACACAGACACACACAGATATAGAACACACATACACACATACACACAGACACACATACACACAGAGACACACAGATATAGAACACACATACACACATACACACAGACACACATACACACAGAGACACACAGATATAGAACACACATACACACATACACACAGACACACATACACACAGAGACACACAGATATAGAACACACATACACACACAGACACACAGACACACAGACACAGACATACAGAGACACACACATACACACAGACACACACAGATATAGAACACAGATATAGAACACACATACACACACATACACACAGAGACACACAGATATAGAACACACATACACACACAGACACACACAGACACACAGAGACACACACATACACACAGACACACACAGATATAGAACACACATACACACACAGACACACAGACAGAACACACAGACACACAGACACAGCCACAGACACACAGACACAGACACAGACACACACATACACACAGACACAGAATACACATACACACAGATACAGAACACACATACACACAGACACAGAACACACATACACAGAGACACACACATACACACAGATATAGAACACACATACACACAGACACACACACAGAACACAGACACACAGACACACAGCCACAGACACTGTGCTGATTGCACGTTCGTTTTTTTTTTAGGGCGGCGCTGGCCCGATAGGTAGTGCTGTCGTCGTGCGCAGCCTACGTGAGGGAGCGAGAGAGAGGGCAGTCTGGGGTAGTCTGTGTCTAGTAGTCAGTCGTGATGGTAATCGCCAGAAGTATGTAGCTCTTCTCTCTCTCTCGCTCTCTACTACCGCCGTAACTATGAGGGATCGATCTGGTGATATAATTATTTCTATGGGGCAATGAGTTTATGGGGTTAAGTCGTCACTTATGTGGACAATAATTCAGATTTCAAATAGGTAAACTTGGTATATAGCTGGAAAATCTGTATAACTCACTTCATTCATATTTATTGTTATCGTCCACTGGTAATTCTTATCACCCGATAAAACATAGAGACATATAATTGTAATCTCATCATGCCTCAACATTTGTAATTATCATTTATTAAAATTGTGTTGATCCAAATCTTACATTTTATTTCTGTAATAAAGAGGGGGGGGGCACTCCTTTGACAGAAAAGGTCCTGCCGTTTCCCCGTTTCGTGATCCTACTCCCACGAAAAATTGACTACATCCCGTGAAGGGTAGTGCAACACACAGATACACAGACACAGACACACAGACACACAGCCACATACACACAGATACACAGACACAGACACAGACACACACATACACACAGACACAGAATACACATACACACAGACACAGAACACACATACACACAGACACACAGACAGAACACACAGAGACACAGACACAGCCACAGACACACAGACACAGACACACACATACACACAGACACAGAATACACATACACATACAAACAGATACAGAACACACATACACACAGACACAGAACACACATACACAGAGACACACACATACACACAGATATAGAACACACATACACACAGACACACACACAGAACACACATACACACAGACACACAGACACACAGCCACAGACTCACAGATACACAGACACAGACACACAGACACACAGCCACATACACACAGACACAGAATACACATACACACAGACACAGAACACACATATACACAGACACAGAACACACATATACACAGACACAGAACACACATACACACAGAGACACACACATACACACAGATATAGAACACACATACATACACAGACACACACACAGAATACACAGACACACACACAGATACACAGACACACAGACACATAGCCACAGGCACACAGATACACAGACACACACATACACACTACACAGACACACAGACACACACAGACACACACATACACACAGACACAGAGACACACACATACACACAGACACACACACAGACACAGAGAAACACACATACACACAGACACACACACACAGACACAGACACACACCTACACACAGACACACACAGACACAGAGACACACACATACACACAGACACACACACAGACACAGAGACACACACAGAGACACACACAGACATAGAACACACATACACGCACAGACACACACACAGACACAGAGACACAGACACACATACACACAGACATAGAACACACATACAAGCACAGACACACACAGACACAGACACAGAGACACACAGCCACAGAGACACAGACACACAGCCACAGACACACAGATACACAGACACAGACACACAGACACACAGATACACAGACACAGACACACAGACACACAGCCACATACACACAGATACACAGACACAGACACACACATACACACAGACACAGAATACACATACACACAGACACAGAACACACATACACACAGACACAGAACACACATACACACAGAGACACACACATACACACAGATATAGAACACACATACATACACAGACACACACACAGAATACACAGACACACACACACAGATACACAGACACAGACACATAGCCACAGGCACACAGATACACAGCCACATACACACAGATACACAGACACACACATACACACAGACACAGAATACACATACACACAGACACACAGACACACACATACACACAGACACAGAATACACATACACACAGACACACACACAGACACAGAGACACACAGCCACAGACACACACCTACACACAGACACACACAGACACAGAGACACACATACACACAGACACACACACAGACACAGAGACACACACAGAGACACACACAGACATAGAACACACATACACGCACAGACACACACACAGACACAGAGACACAGACACACAGACACACACATACACACAGACACACACACACAGACACAGAGACACACAGCCACAGACACACACCTACACACAGACACACACAGACACAGAGACACACACATACACACAGACACACACACAGACACAGAGACACACAGAGAGACACACACAGACATAGAACACACATACACGCACAGACACACACACAGACACAGAGACACAGACACACATACACACACAGACATAGAACACACATACAAGAACAGACACACACAGACACAGACACAGAGACACACAGCCACAGAGACACAGACACACAGACACAGACACACAGAGACACACAGACACACAGACGCACACATACACGGACCATTTTCTAAAAGTGCCCTTTTGGATTCAGGAAGCCTAAAAGCATATATTTCCGGTGAAATCTCCACATCGAATTTTTGGGTGGACTACAATGCTTCCCCTACCAACTATACGTAGTATAGGAAGTAGAAAAGCTAAGTCGGATTATAGATTTTTAATAACAAATTGCCGTTCGAACTGCGATCCTTGGCTTGCGAAGTTCTGTTTAGAAATTTGTCCATGACATGAGTGAGGCTAAGTATATGTAGGTTAATGTCCGTTGGATTTAATGTGCGTTGCAAAGAGCTCAGTCCTTATCCATACCAGTATGCAGCGTCCGTTGGATTTAATGTGCGTTGCAAAGAGCCTCAGTCCTTATCCACACCAGTATGCAGTGTCCGTTGAATTTAATGTGCGTTGCAAAGAGCCTCAGTCCTTATCCACACCAGTATGCAGTGTCCGTTGGATTTAATGTGCGTTGCAAAGAGCCTCAGTCCTTATCCACACCAGTATGCAGCGTCCGTTGAATTTAATGTGCGCTGCAAAGAGCCTCAGGCCTTATCCACACCAGTATGCAGCGTCCGTTGAATTTAATGTGCGCTGCAAAGAGCCTCAGTCCTTATCCACACCAGTATGCAGCGTCCGTTGGATTTAATGTGCGTTGCAAAGAGCCTCAGTCCTTATCCATACCAGTATGCAGCGTCCGTTGAATTTAATGTGCGTTGCAAAGAGCCTCAGTCCTTATCCATACCAGTATGCAGCGTCCGTTGAATTTAATGTGCGTTGCAAAGAGCCTCAGTCCTTATCCATACCAGTATGCAGCGTCCGTTGGATTTAATGTGCGTTGCAAAGAGCCTCAGTCCTTATCCACACCAGTATGCAGCGTCCGTTGGATTTAATGTGCGTTGCATAGAGCTCAGTCCTTATCCATACCAGTATGCAGCGTCCGTTGAATTTAATGTGCGCTGCAAAGAGCCTCAGGCCTTATCCACACCAGTATGCAGCGTCCGTTGAATTTAATGTGCGCTGCAAAGAGCCTCAGCCATTATCCACACCAGTATGCAGCGTCCGTTGGATTTAATGTGCGTTGCAAAGAGCCTCAGTCCTTATCCACACCAGTATGCAGCGTCCGTTGGATTTAATGTGCGTTGCAAAGAGCCTCAGTCCTTATCCATACCAGTATGCAGCGTCCGTTGGATTTAATGTGCGTTGCAAAGAGCCTCAGTCCTTATCCACACCAGTATGCAGCGTCCGTTGAATTTAATGTGCGTTGCAAAGAGCCTCAGTCCTTATCCACACCAGTATGCAGCGTCCGTTGGATTTAATGTGCGTTCCAAAGAGCCTCAGTCCTTATCCACACCAGTATGCAGTGTCCGTTGAATTTAATGTGCGTTGGAAAGAGCCTCAGTCCTTATCCACACCAGTATGCAGTGTCCGTTGGATTTAATGTGCGTTGCAAAGAGCCTCAGTCCTTATCCACACCAGTATGCAGCGTCCGTTAGATTTAATGTGCGTTGCAAAGAGCCTCAGTCCTTATCCATACCAGTATGCAGCGTCCGTTGGATTTAATGTGCGTTGCAAAGAGCCTCAGTCCTTATCCACACCAGTATGCAGCGTCCGTTGGATTTAATGTGCGTTGCAAAGAGCCTCAGTCCTTATCCACACCAGTATGCAGCGTCCGTTGGATTTAATGTGCGTTGCAAAGAGCCTCAGCCCTTATCCATACCAGTATGCAGCGTCCGTTGGATTTAATGTGCGTTGCATAGAGCTCAGTCCTTATCCACACCAGTATGCAGCGTCCGTTGGATTTAATGTGCGTTACAAAGAGCCTCAGCCCTTATCCACACCAGTATGCAGTGTCCGTTGGATTTAATGTGCGTTGCAAAGAGCCTCAGCCCTTATCCACACCAGTATGCAGCGTCCGTTGAATTTAATGTGCGTTGCAAAGAGCCTCAGCCCTTATCCACACCAGTATGCAGCGTCCGTTGGATTTAATGTGCGTTGCATAGAGCTCAGTCCTTATCCACACCAGTATGCAGTGTCCGTTGGATTTAATGTGCGTTGCAAAGAGCCTCAGTCCTTATCCATACCAGTATGCAGCGTCCGTTGGATTTAATGTGCGTTGCAAAGAGCCTCAGTCCTTATCCACACCAGTATGCAGCGTCCGTTGGATTTAATGTGCGTTGCAAAGAGCCTCAGCCCTTATCCACACCAGTATGCAGTGTCCGTTGAATTTAACGTGCCTTGTACCGCAAAGCTCCCTCGTATTATTGTTACTTCAGGAATAGTTTTTCTTTGCGTCCTTCTCAATAAACTTCTAAACACTGCGCTATCCATTCTGCTTGCCCAGGTTCCAACCAGTATGCGACTGTCATATGTTATCTACTATCTTTAATGAGATTTAACATTTTTGCGTAATTTTACAAAGTTTCATCATCAATTTTTCGGACTTTTGGCAGATATATTCTGGGTGTTCTTTTAAATCCATTTTTTCATCTAGCATAATACTTATGTAAATATTCGAATTCTTTTTTCCTATTTGTATTTTTATTCAGAAAGAAGGACCGGAAACACAGAACTTTTATCAACATAGCTTCCACCTAATTCACGACTTACCCACCAAAGTTTCTACATTACGTTGCCAAACTTTAGGCTTCTTATTCGCAACTTACACACAATTTTTCACTCAGTGACTTGCTAAATTCTAATATTTTTCTAATTTTCAGAACTTTCTAATTGTCTCACTTGACTCGAGAAACAACTGATGGTGTTATTACTCGCTGAACTCTAAGGTTTCTTAACGTTGGTTTCTATATTTTTAACGCTCATATTAGCTGCCACATTCGCACATTCAGGATCTGTGGGGATAGGGAATTATTCTGCTGCTAACCCCTGCTGAGAATCCAACCCGAAGTCAGGGCGCTGAGTCCTCGATTGCAGAGGCACTCTATATACGTGCATGTGTGTGATTCTCCGATGTCTTAAAATACTGAACTTCAAGGAACCAAGCATTGGGCTAATGTATTCCTTGTTGACCGAGTACTACGGAAAGTCTAATCACCTTAGCTACACTGACTTATTACTAGAGAGCTACTTATTAGAGCTGTAGATGTGCCCTGATGCGCATGGATACACCACGGCTGTGTGGTACCGGTTACGTCATTCATTCTCGGCACCCAATTAATCTATATCGCGTTCTGCGCTCTACTTATTACTAATTGTTTGTTCCTCAATAAATAGCTTTCCTTGCTAATGACTTCTGATTCACTGAGAAATTGTGCCTGCTGCTTTCTATAAATTATACATTGATTTTACCATATGGAAATTATTCATTGCAATTGTTTCCCTTTCTGCTTGTTATTGTTTACAAAATCGGTCAAAATTCCGCCAAGTTTACCCGTAACATTACACCTTTGTATGATTCTGGGGCATAAAGCTCGAGATTCCTATATTCATTCATTCATTCATTCATTCATTCATTCATTCATTCATTCATTCATTCATTCATTCATTCATTCATTCATTCATTCATTCATTCACTCATTCATTCATTTTTGTTTGCTTATGTATGATGTAAAGAAAATGTTGGATTTCTCTTTTATTTAAGCGATCCAAGCAAACCTTCCCCAAAGGATTCTGTGAGCTTCAAAAAATGTCCAGACATTAAATCCTGTAATTCTACAACGTTTCGTGCTTCTAGGTTTATTACTTTTACAAAATATTTTCAACTTGATGTTTAATTGTTGATGCTTCTGTCAAACGTTCTGCGTATTTTAAGCATTACCTTTATGCTTACGCTTTAGTGACATCAAAGCTTTGAGCATCTTTTAACTGTTTCTCAAACACAAATTGTGAGCTCTGCATTATTGTAAACACAAATATAGTGTTCACACTTCCAGCAGTGATTAACTTTAAAGCTTTTACCATTTAATCCAATACATTAAGTTGTTTATTCTAATGTCACTTTACGCAGTCCATTTCCTGCGTTGAAAATGTTCAAGGATAAAGTTTTAAGATTTTTGTTTCATATATCTATTAACCGTATTGTTCCGGCGCAACTAATTATCCCGAAAGGGACCTTAATGTTTTTCAACATACCACGACAAAATGACAAGAGTCCAATTATTTTTTGTCACTTTATTTTTTGCCCTAAAATTGCATCACAAACATACAATTCCCTTTTACTGACTTTTGAGTCGTTCGTGATATAACACACAACTGTTTTCTTTTCGTAGCCTTGACTCATTCCCTTCGTTGTCTCTCTTCACTTTCTCTGTCTCTCAAACACCAACTACGACGATACAACCACTCAGCACTCGCTAAAGCTTCTTTACTTCGACGCAACATGTTTCACTGCTGTCTCGCACTCACTGACACAAAAACTGCCTACCCTCACACACTCCGTAAGCTTTTATACCAGCGATGACGTAGCCAGATCTTTGTCCAATTATCTAGAGCAGGCATGTCAAACCTCACTCCCAGGGTGTGAAGAGAGGGGTCTACCCCTCCTTAACTGCAGTAGCATGCGCTCGTAGAACCGGTTTTCGCTTTGTTTTTCCCGTTTTCCGATTTGATCATCACGGAGGGAGGGAAAATAGGGGAAAATTTTTCACGCCTGGTGAGTGCTGTTTGACACCCCTGATCTAGAGAAAACCTCTTTTGGTTCCGCCGCTCTGATTGTCACGTGAGTGGTGTAGGAAGCTTGACTGTGAGCGTCTTCGACACATGTGTTGTGTAAGGACTTGGTCCCGCCCGCCTTTTGTGGTCCGCCGTGGCAGTAATTTTAAAAACTAAGTTTTAATATAAGAAGTTTAAACAGGCGAATGCTAGGAACAATATTTATACTTTCTCAGAGTTTAATTTCCTTTCATTTCCAGGGTTGTCTGTCGGCTGAGTTGCAAAAGTGGCACCTCTCCGTGAGTGGTGGTTGCACTTTCTAAATGCGGTTGTCGGTGCCGAGGTGGCGTTGCGGTGGTCTGTCTATTGGAAGTTCAGCTGGCTCCGTGCGCATACTTCCCATCGAAATGAACAACCTGTACCTGTAGTTACCGCACTCTGTGGCTCGCCGGCCGCCCTTTGGACACTACCATCTCATCCTTCCCCCCAGGGTCTGACGTACAATATCCTAGGGATAAGTGCAGAATCCCCTCGAGTGTATAATCAATAAAATGTTTAAAGTTTCATTAAATTAAATATTTTAAAAGTGTGCTCACAATGGATGGCTGCCCAACTGTTTAAAGGACCCTGTAGGTAAAAATTAAACAATGAATGGGTCGATGTATTTTTTTTATTGTTTCTAAAACAGACGCCTTTTATGTACGAAAACAAAGCGCTCTCTCTGTAGGCTCCGCTTGACATGATTTATGTGTATTTCTCTCTGCACACACGACACCCCATTCCTTAGCAACACTTTCATGGTAAAAATGTGTTTCTTAAATTCATTTCTACATTTTCTCACTATGATTTATATGCAAAAGCATTCCTTGACTTTTACTTTAATCGTCTGTACGCAACTTTGAAGCCGAGGATATTCTTTGTCTTTCCAATGCATGGCCATAAAGAAAACCTCGGCGAGGTAAATATTGTAGCTTGGTGCACTTTGTAAATTGCATTCGCTCCTCGTTTGGCTTGAAGCGCAAATCTGCCGCGTAGAACGATCGCTTTGGATTTAATAAGGTTTTGCAGACAGTATTTGTGATGTGTATTTGGCCCGCAAGGGGACTCACAGACAATGTCCTTGTACCATGGTGTCTGTGCAATACTTACACGTATACAAACCGCAGTTTAAGAGGCATTTTCCTAGAGGATGTGGAGTGTTTCTTGTCATGTTCACATTACACTGGCCTTTAACAATAAACTGCATGTATTATATTATAAATATATATATATCTGGTGCAATATTATTGTAGTGTTCTTGGTAACAACATATAAAATCCATGTAACTCAGCCAAATGTAACCTAGACCTTTAATTTACGTGGGCCTGCCCCAACCTTTACCGCATTTGACTGCAGCTCCTGGGACTCGAACTCACGTTCACTATGAATGGATGGCCAGTCCATTAAGTATCGCCTTAACGATCATAGCTATTCGAATCACGTAAACTAAGGGGCATGTGAAAGTGATATAAAAACCGGTTTAAGAATTACAGTAAGAGTGACATATGTTGCAAGATAATTCATATATCTCAGGTAGAAATCAGCTCCTTGGACCCGCTGGGACAGAATGACGCATATATCCGTGGTTACTGAGTTCCAGTGGCGGCACATTCTTATGTACAGGAGATCAAAGGCGTGCACATTCATATTCTACTCCTGATTAACCCACCATGTTTCTGAGGATTACTGTCTTGGCACGATTTACGTTTCAGAAGGTCTTCAATATTTGGTGTAAAACAAAGTACACAGTCTCAAAAGATGCGCAAGGTGATTGTCACTTATCTTGCTGCGATACTCACTTTTAATGTAGTTCATTTTTGAAAATGTTTGTTCGCAGATATAAGTGGAGCCAAAGACTGCCATTAAACTAGATGTAAACAAACGTTATCTCGGATACTCGCAGCAGAACAGAGACCTAAATAATTCCCACACTTCTTTCTCAGAACATTTTACGGTCGTGGAATTCTGCAATGCAAGTAGTTTCATATTTTGTAACTCGTGTGAAACCTCACTACATGGACACTTCGAATGTACAAAATTATTGAAATTTGGTTTCAAATGTTTTTAGGTCTTCAAACTGTGAAAAGAATGTGTCGTACAATTGCTTCAACAGTTGATTGTTTTTTCCAGGAGAACGACGTTTATCGTGAACACGGAAGGTATGCAAGGGAAAGCACTTCATCTCAAAAACAAAAAGATTCATCCTCCCATTGAATTGTATGTACTACTATATATGCTCCGCGCCATCCGCCTCTGATTAGCAGCTGTGGTTCTGCTTGTCTTGGTCAGTAGAGGGGGGAAATAACACGTGTCGAGCATGTGCTCGCTTGTTGAACTAAAGGTTCCTGCTCGCTCCGTCAAACTGTGTATCTTCTTTAAGTTTCAGCCAATAACCTTAATCTGTACCTCATCCCCTACTTCATTCCATTACCACGTTTCTAGGGTCGTTTTCTCTTCTGCTTGGACAGTTCTCAGCAACTAATGCAACTAATGTCCATTATCGGTATTCTTGCAAATGGAAGCTTCTTTAGTCAATTGTATGTTTTAGACAAAGATAAGAAAAATCTTGAACTTTGTTCCTTCCTCCTGTCCTGTGAATATTTAATAAAGTAAAACTCCCACAACGTTAAGCTTACCGAAAGAAAGAACCACCAACAAAAAAATTGAAACCAACATGGCAAAATTTGGCTAAAATGATGAACCGTTCAAAGATGTAAGTATTCTTTGTATGGTCATAATTTATAACAATCAACAACAATAATTTCACTCGAATTAGGCTATCAGCTGAACGAAGTGCTCAGAATCGAAGATCATCTTCAAACAAATGGCACACACTTCCTCTCCTCTTTTCTTCCAGAAACACCTTGATTTTAAGTAAGCTTCCATTCTTATGCAAATGGATACAAATAAAGCCCATTTTTTCATCTAGCATAATACTTATGTAAATATTCGAATTCTTTTTTCCTATTTGTATTTTTATTCAGAAAGAAGGACCGGAAACACAGAACTTTTATCAACATAGCTTCCACCTAATTCACGACTTACCCACCAAAGTTTCTACATTACGTTGCCAAACTTTAGGCTTCTTATTCGCAACTTACACACAATTTTTCACTCAGTGACTTGCTAAATTCTAATATTTTTCTAATTTTCAGAACTTTCTAATTGTCTCACTTGACTCGAGAAACAACTGATGGTGTTATTACTCGCTGAACTCTAAGGTTTCTTAACGTTGGTTTATATATTTTTAACGCTCATATTAGCTGCCACATTCGCACATTCAGGATCTGTGGGGATAGGGAATTATTCTGCTGCTAACCCCTGCTGAGAATCCAACCCGAAGTCAGGGCGCTGAGTCCTCGATTGCAGAGGCACTCTATATACGTGCATGTGTGTGATTCTCCGATGTCTTAAAATACTGAACTTCAAGGAACCAAGCATTGGGCTAATGTATTCCTTGTTGACCGAGTACTACGGAAAGTCTAATCACCTTAGCTACACTGACTTATTACTAGAGAGCTACTTATTAGAGCTGTAGATGTGCCCTGATGCGCATGGATACACCACGGCTGTGTGGTACCGGTTACGTCATTCATTCTCGGCACCCAATTAATCTATATCGCGTTCTGCGCTCTACTTATTACTAATTGTTTGTTCCTCAATAAATAGCTTTCCTTGCTAATGACTTCTGATTCACTGAGAAATTGTGCCTGCTGCTTTCTATAAATTATACATTGATTTTACCATATGGAAATTATTCATTGCAATTGTTTCCCTTTCTGCTTGTTATTGTTTACAAAATCGGTCAAAATTCCGCCAAGTTTACCCGTAACATTACACCTTTGTATGATTCTGGGGCATAAAGCTCGAGATTCCTATATTCATTCATTCATTCATTCATTCATTCATTCATTCATTCATTCATTCATTCATTCATTCATTCATTCATTCATTCATTCATTCATTCATTCATTCACTCATTCATTCATTTTTGTTTGCTTATGTATGATGTAAAGAAAATGTTGGATTTCTCTTTTATTTAAGCGATCCAAGCAAACCTTCCCCAAAGGATTCTGTGAGCTTCAAAAAATGTCCAGACATTAAATCCTGTAATTCTACAACGTTTCGTGCTTCTAGGTTTATTACTTTTACAAAATATTTTCAACTTGATGTTTAATTGTTGATGCTTCTGTCAAACGTTCTGCGTATTTTAAGCATTACCTTTATGCTTACGCTTTAGTGACATCAAAGCTTTGAGCATCTTTTAACTGTTTCTCAAACACAAATTGTGAGCTCTGCATTATTGTAAACACAAATATAGTGTTCACACTTCCAGCAGTGATTAACTTTAAAGCTTTTACCATTTAATCCAATACATTAAGTTGTTTATTCTAATGTCACTTTACGCAGTCCATTTCCTGCGTTGAAAATGTTCAAGGATAAAGTTTTAAGATTTTTGTTTCATATATCTATTAACCGTATTGTTCCGGCGCAACTAATTATCCCGAAAGGGACCTTAATGTTTTTCAACATACCACGACAAAATGACAAGAGTCCAATTATTTTTTGTCACTTTATTTTTTGCCCTAAAATTGCATCACAAACATACAATTCCCTTTTACTGACTTTTGAGTCGTTCGTGATATAACACACAACTGTTTTCTTTTCGTAGCCTTGACTCATTCCCTTCGTTGTCTCTCTTCACTTTCTCTGTCTCTCAAACACCAACTACGACGATACAACCACTCAGCACTCGCTAAAGCTTCTTTACTTCGACGCAACATGTTTCACTGCTGTCTCGCACTCACTGACACAAAAACTGCCTACCCTCACACACTCCGTAAGCTTTTATACCAGCGATGACGTAGCCAGATCTTTGTCCAATTATCTAGAGCAGGCATGTCAAACCTCACTCCCAGGGTGTGAAGAGAGGGGTCTACCCCTCCTTAACTGCAGTAGCATGCGCTCGTAGAACCGGTTTTCGCTTTGTTTTTCCCGTTTTCCGATTTGATCATCACGGAGGGAGGGAAAATAGGGGAAAATTTTTCACGCCTGGTGAGTGCTGTTTGACACCCCTGATCTAGAGAAAACCTCTTTTGGTTCCGCCGCTCTGATTGTCACGTGAGTGGTGTAGGAAGCTTGACTGTGAGCGTCTTCGACACATGTGTTGTGTAAGGACTTGGTCCCGCCCGCCTTTTGTGGTCCGCCGTGGCAGTAATTTTAAAAACTAAGTTTTAATATAAGAAGTTTAAACAGGCGAATGCTAGGAACAATATTTATACTTTCTCAGAGTTTAATTTCCTTTCATTTCCAGGGTTGTCTGTCGGCTGAGTTGCAAAAGTGGCACCTCTCCGTGAGTGGTGGTTGCACTTTCTAAATGCGGTTGTCGGTGCCGAGGTGGCGTTGCGGTGGTCTGTCTATTGGAAGTTCAGCTGGCTCCGTGCGCATACTTCCCATCGAAATGAACAACCTGTACCTGTAGTTACCGCACTCTGTGGCTCGCCGGCCGCCCTTTGGACACTACCATCTCATCCTTCCCCCCAGGGTCTGACGTACAATATCCTAGGGATAAGTGCAGAATCCCCTCGAGTGTATAATCAATAAAATGTTTAAAGTTTCATTAAATTAAATATTTTAAAAGTGTGCTCACAATGGATGGCTGCCCAACTGTTTAAAGGACCCTGTAGGTAAAAATTAAACAATGAATGGGTCGATGTATTTTTTTTATTGTTTCTAAAACAGACGCCTTTTATGTACGAAAACAAAGCGCTCTCTCTGTAGGCTCCGCTTGACATGATTTATGTGTATTTCTCTCTGCACACACGACACCCCATTCCTTAGCAACACTTTCATGGTAAAAATGTGTTTCTTAAATTCATTTCTACATTTTCTCACTATGATTTATATGCAAAAGCATTCCTTGACTTTTACTTTAATCGTCTGTACGCAACTTTGAAGCCGAGGATATTCTTTGTCTTTCCAATGCATGGCCATAAAGAAAACCTCGGCGAGGTAAATATTGTAGCTTGGTGCACTTTGTAAATTGCATTCGCTCCTCGTTTGGCTTGAAGCGCAAATCTGCCGCGTAGAACGATCGCTTTGGATTTAATAAGGTTTTGCAGACAGTATTTGTGATGTGTATTTGGCCCGCAAGGGGACTCACAGACAATGTCCTTGTACCATGGTGTCTGTGCAATACTTACACGTATACAAACCGCAGTTTAAGAGGCATTTTCCTAGAGGATGTGGAGTGTTTCTTGTCATGTTCACATTACACTGGCCTTTAACAATAAACTGCATGTATTATATTATAAATATATATATATCTGGTGCAATATTATTGTAGTGTTCTTGGTAACAACATATAAAATCCATGTAACTCAGCCAAATGTAACCTAGACCTTTAATTTACGTGGGCCTGCCCCAACCTTTACCGCATTTGACTGCAGCTCCTGGGACTCGAACTCACGTTCACTATGAATGGATGGCCAGTCCATTAAGTATCGCCTTAACGATCATAGCTATTCGAATCACGTAAACTAAGGGGCATGTGAAAGTGATATAAAAACCGGTTTAAGAATTACAGTAAGAGTGACATATGTTGCAAGATAATTCATATATCTCAGGTAGAAATCAGCTCCTTGGACCCGCTGGGACAGAATGACGCATATATCCGTGGTTACTGAGTTCCAGTGGCGGCACATTCTTATGTACAGGAGATCAAAGGCGTGCACATTCATATTCTACTCCTGATTAACCCACCATGTTTCTGAGGATTACTGTCTTGGCACGATTTACGTTTCAGAAGGTCTTCAATATTTGGTGTAAAACAAAGTACACAGTCTCAAAAGATGCGCAAGGTGATTGTCACTTATCTTGCTGCGATACTCACTTTTAATGTAGTTCATTTTTGAAAATGTTTGTTCGCAGATATAAGTGGAGCCAAAGACTGCCATTAAACTAGATGTAAACAAACGTTATCTCGGATACTCGCAGCAGAACAGAGACCTAAATAATTCCCACACTTCTTTCTCAGAACATTTTACGGTCGTGGAATTCTGCAATGCAAGTAGTTTCATATTTTGTAACTCGTGTGAAACCTCACTACATGGACACTTCGAATGTACAAAATTATTGAAATTTGGTTTCAAATGTTTTTAGGTCTTCAAACTGTGAAAAGAATGTGTCGTACAATTGCTTCAACAGTTGATTGTTTTTTCCAGGAGAACGACGTTTATCGTGAACACGGAAGGTATGCAAGGGAAAGCACTTCATCTCAAAAACAAAAAGATTCATCCTCCCATTGAATTGTATGTACTACTATATATGCTCCGCGCCATCCGCCTCTGATTAGCAGCTGTGGTTCTGCTTGTCTTGGTCAGTAGAGGGGGGAAATAACACGTGTCGAGCATGTGCTCGCTTGTTGAACTAAAGGTTCCTGCTCGCTCCGTCAAACTGTGTATCTTCTTTAAGTTTCAGCCAATAACCTTAATCTGTACCTCATCCCCTACTTCATTCCATTACCACGTTTCTAGGGTCGTTTTCTCTTCTGCTTGGACAGTTCTCAGCAACTAATGCAACTAATGTCCATTATCGGTATTCTTGCAAATGGAAGCTTCTTTAGTCAATTGTATGTTTTAGACAAAGATAAGAAAAATCTTGAACTTTGTTCCTTCCTCCTGTCCTGTGAATATTTAATAAAGTAAAACTCCCACAACGTTAAGCTTACCGAAAGAAAGAACCACCAACAAAAAAATTGAAACCAACATGGCAAAATTTGGCTAAAATGATGAACCGTTCAAAGATGTAAGTATTCTTTGTATGGTCATAATTTATAACAATCAACAACAATAATTTCACTCGAATTAGGCTATCAGCTGAACGAAGTGCTCAGAATCGAAGATCATCTTCAAACAAATGGCACACACTTCCTCTCCTCTTTTCTTCCAGAAACACCTTGATTTTAAGTAAGCTTCCATTCTTATGCAAATGGATACAAATAAAGCCGCACGTTAACGTGTATATCGTGTGGCTACTGACTGATTCACTTATTTATTTCATATCGGAGGGGATTCCGCACTTATTCATGGGATGTTCTACGTCAGACCCCGGGCGGAAGGATGAGATGCTGGTTTCCAACGGGTGGCTGGCGAGCTACAAGAAGAGGGCCTGCGCAATCGCATACAGGCGGACTCCTCAGTTGTTACATGACTCGATTTCTAATAATTTTGACCTAGTCCTAAAATATATAATGTATTTAATTTGACAATTCTTAATTACAACACTGAAATTGCTGGATTTTTAAAAATGTACATGCCAATTGGTCCTGTTTATTATTTTCATCATTATCATTACTATTATTATTCACATCATTATGATTATCATATTTATTATTTTATTATTATTTTATTATATTATTATTATTATTATTTTATTATATTATTATTATTATTATTTTATTATATTATTATTATTATTATTTTATTATATTATTATTATTATTTTATTATATTATTATTATTATTTTATTATATTATTATTATTATTTTATTATATTATTATTATTATTATTATTATTATTATTATTATTATTATTATTATTATTATTATTATTATTATTATTATTATTATTATTATTATTATTGTTATTATTGTTATTGTTATTGTTATTGTTATTATTATTGTTGTTGTTGTTATGAACCACTAACCCTACTGGCACGTGCTGTTGAAGGGGTACGTCGGCCTTCCTCCGCTTGAACTTGCAGGGGCTGGCAATCGGGAGTGCCACTTTGTGGAGCACTAACTTCAAGTCAACACCAAGAACAGTGTCTTACGTGTAAACTGCGTCAGTAAAACACAAAATCAAATGTACACAGTACCACCCTTCCTAACACCTGAGAATAAAACGTAACTGTTGAAAAGGTCTCATAAAAATACTCGTATTTTCAAATATGAACATTATTTCTGAGAAGAACCCCTTCATATGTCTACAAAATTACGGAAGTTAACAAAAGAGGAACAACTCTCGTATTTTTAATATGCCACTCGGACACCTATTGGTTAAATCTGAAGCTACTCTCAAAATGTAAGGACCCGTGTAATACACACAGCTCCAAGCCGTAACAAATTCAGAGCTCAACAAAATTTGAGGACCTGTGTAATACACACAGCTCCTAGCCGTAACAAATTCAGAGCTCAACAAAATGTGAGGACCTGTGTAATATACACAGCTCCAAGCCGTAACAAATTCAGAGCTCA